>PVKV010007706.1:0-93784 GCA_004027835.1 Alouatta palliata
AATAACAGATGAAGAGAAAACTCTGAAGTGGCCCAGAAGAGCATAGCCCATAGCAAGCTGAATCAGTCAACCCTCACAAGCCAATGATTTATTTCCATGAGTCTCGGATGGCAAGGCAAAGTTGAGGGCAGCCGGGCAAAGCAGAGTCCTGAGAGCTTTATGCCTCCACTCCTAGTCACCAAAATGAATCCAATTTCCTGGGTCTGTCGTCTCCCGGGCCTCCATCTGCTTTCTGCAAGTCACCTGTTGACTCCTATTACCCCACCCTACCCAACCAGGCTTTCCATCAGCCAAGGCAAAAAGTCCCAGGATGCCACCACCAGGTGGACTGAATTCCTCCTCTGCCTGTTCTGGGATGAAAGTCAAACTCCTATCTCCTGGGGCCAGCCCGGCCTTCAGAAGTCCACCCCGCCAGGAGCACTCTGCTTCTTAACTTTTTAAAGGAGCTAGGCCACTCATCTAGTCGCAGCCCGGCTTCATGTCTTTGTCAAATCCTTAGATCATTGCAACCGAAAAATAATAAGCCCATGCTTTTACCATTCCTGTGGTGAAAATTTCTGTTGGTGTTTGCCACACGTGAATAATGCACGCCACTGAGCAAAATTGGTTTGAAGCAAGCAAACCGTTAAAGTGGAGGCAGCTGTTGATACACTAATCACCTCCTTTTAAACAGAGCCGGTGAGGTATTCTGTACTTTGCATATGTCACAGTACAGACCCACATATATTTTATTAATGTGAATTTGCATCTCTGTAATGCATGTACTTATTTAAATATTGTAACAGTCAAATTCCCCCTAAGGAAGCGCTGATCAACTTGACTCCCAAAACACAGCTATCCCTATCCCTCAAATTCCAAGGGCCAATAGGTATATAAGGGTGTGTTATAACTATAGACACAATAAGTGCATTTTATAGCACAGAAAATAAAACATGCTTTTGGCTACAGCGTTCACTTGCAGTCTACAAGTTACAAATGCACAAGACAGACAGGGAGGTAAACGCTCTCCGTCTCAGAAGGAGCAACAGACATGGATTTGATTTTCAAAAGTCCTGAAATGTCACCCCAGGAACAGAGCTGAGTTTGAAGACCCCCCCACTCTCAACCACCAAACTTACTCAACGCCAGAGACCAAGCACTCTCATACTTCCCTTTCACAGTGAGCCCGGAGCCTTGAGAGAGAGTTTATGAATGGTATAGAGTCCCCAGCGTCGGGCCCTCCTTAATTTCACCCCAAGGCCAGGCATCAGGGATTAATCACAGCATCAGGACACACCTGCTTCTATCTCTGGATGTTATTCAACGGCCAAAATCTTGTCCAATTCTCTCTCCAGCAAACTTGCTCAGGAACACTCAAAGTCTATGACATTTGATTCCAGTTGCGGGTCAATAGCCAAGTAATGATTGAACACTATAAACTCTAAAAATGTTTTCCTGTTTAGACAGGACGGTACTCAGGTGTGGAAGCACATTCTCTGGAACTCAAGTGGGGACCACCTGAGCAGGGCAGGCGAAAGCGACAAAGTAGGTACCTGACAGTGCTGAGTCATTACAAGCTGCTTCCTCTGAAATGTTATGCACCCTTGGGCCCTTTCAGCATCAACATCTCCTTTCTGGAGGCAAATAAAATACATATTCATTGTGCAAAATGGTGCAACCTTCTGTGGGCGACAGGCCACGATGGGGAATTTAGCTCTAAGAGTGGTAGCAGGAACTACACAAACTCGCAGCTGCTCTCCAGGTACTGTAACTTTATCCCAGACGCTGAAAGATGGCTATTGGGATACCGGGTGGGAATATTCCCCCTGCAGCCCCGGCTCAGCTCAGGGCCACACTGGAGCGCATTTTACTCTAAACTGTTACATTCTCCCCCCCTACCCCGTAATTGGCGGATGGGGAAAGCGCCCAGAGAAAATGATGCAGAATAGATTTGTTCACAGGAGGATACAGTGGAGAGTAGAGGACGCAGGATGCTAACTGGGTTTTCTTCCCCTGTGCAGGTCACCTGAAAACCCCGAGGCTCTCCTCTTCAAGGAGACCCCTGAACTCACCGTCTGGCTCCGCTCCTGCTAGGGGAGAGGAATAGTTTCAAGCCCACCTGCCGGCCGCCTCTCTCCCCCGGCACCCCCAACCCCAACCGGGCGCGCGCGAGCTGCTGCCGGCATCCACGGTCCCGCCCGCTCCCCGCTCCCTGGCAGCCCCAGCCGGCAGCTCCCCCGGCGGCCGCCTCTGCACCACTCGCCAACCTCCACGCCGGACCGAGGTCATGCTCGCCTGCCCCGGCGTCCGGCGGCCCCCTCCTCGTGCCCGAGCAGCGCTGGGGAAGGGGCCTGCGGCGGAGTTGGCTAGAGGACTCACCAGGTAGGCGCCCACCGTGCCCTGCGCCAGCATCAGGGCGCACTCGGACACCAGGAAGATCTTGATGTTGGAAAAGCAGGACACCTTCTTTTTCTTCTTCTTGTTCCTCTGCGCCTCGTCCCCCTGCAGCTCGCCGCTCCGGCCGCCGCCCGACGAGCCGCCCGGCTTCTTCCCCTGCATCCTTCCCCCGCCGCCGCCGCTTTCCCGCTCGCCCCGGGTGCCGGGGCCGCTGCCGGACGGGGGTGCGCGTCGCGAGGCTGCGTGCTGTCCCCGCCCCGGGCCCGCGGCGGCCGCCCCCGTCCTGCCTGCCCGGGCTGGAGAGGTGGAAGGCACAGCTCCTCGCCGCCGCCGCGCTCGCCCCTTCCTCCTCCTCCTCCCCCGCCTCCGCCCTCCCCGCGCCTCCTCCTCCGGCTCGGGCTGTGCCAATCACAGGGGCTCCTCGCGCCGCCCGCCGCCGCCTCCGCCGCCCGCCGCTGCCATCGCCTGCTTCCCCTTGCTCGCCGGCCGCGCCTGCTTTCACCGCCTCTGCCCCAGCCCCGAGGCCTGGGCCTGGGCCGCCGCCGCCGAGCGCCCCCGCCGCGCCGCTCCCCGCTGCCGGTGCGCCTCGGGGGAGGCGCGGGGGCCGGGGTCGGGACTCGGAGGGTGGCGGAGGCTGGGAGGGTCCGGCCGCCGGGAGAACTGGGGAGAGTCTGAGTCCCGGCGGAGTCAGGGGGTGCCCCTGAAGGAAGGAGGGAGGGGGCAGCGGCGCCCGGTTCCTAGGTGGCGCTGCGGGGCGCGGGGCGCCGGGCGGGGAGATGGGGTGCGGAGGCGCCCACACGGGGCTAGGACCCGGCGCTCGGGAACCCGGGCCAGGCCTCAGAAGGCGGGCTGTTCCCAGGAAGAGCATACTGAGTACCCAGGAGGGGCTTGGCGCGCGCTCTCATCCGCCCGGTGATTTCTGGCGACAGACGTTGTGCTCCGGCGCTTGGGGAGGTGTCGGGTCAGAGCCGTTTGAGATTTCTGCCGCCTGCCGGCCTCTGCCCCAGCTCTCCGCGGCGACGGGGAGGGGGACGGCGGTTGAAAAGGCCGCCGACCGAAAGGAGAGAAAGGGGAAGTTGGAGGAAGACGACGGGACCCGCGCGGACTGTTGGTGGCCTGGCCTAGGTATCCAGGCGCTGCAGGATCGCCGCGGACCCAGCAGAGGGCCTTGTTCGGCCCTCTATCCGCCCAGGGCCCCGGGCTGGAGCGCGCAGGAAGCCGCCAGCCACAGGCCTGCTGGGTTCCCACCCCTCCCCTGGCTCTGTGGCCCTTGTCACCATCCTCGGCCTTGACCTGAATGCCTGGCCCGTGGCAGCCGCTCCTAATCACTCCCCACTCTCAGCGTTACCAAGGAGTGTGGGCCACAGGGCGCCACCAGTAGGATCTGCTAGTTCTCAAGTGCAACGTTTGGAAGCTGACTGGACAGGTACCAGGAAACAGCAGCTCCCACCTGGACCATTGCGCGACTCAACGAATCATTCGAAACGCTTTCCTTAAAAATTGTGTCCAAGAAAATGACCCACTCTCTTAGGCTCCTGTGTCTCAAAGCAGGTGCAACTTCGAAACTGAATAGTAATTAACACCACCATACTTTTCCTTTCTCCCGAAGAACCTCAATGAGAATAGAGGGTCATGGTGAGGGTGGTGTTGTGCCATGGCATTGAAATATAAACTGCTTCATCCTTCTGTGGCTCCAGACGTGATCTCACCCAGGCTTGGTGTCTGGTGTCGCTTTGAGATGCCCCCACCTTGTCTAGGCCACCTCCTATCTGAATTGGCTCCCCCCACAGAAGTCTCTTCCCATTTCCCCCACTTCCTGGCCAGTCCTGCCTTGAGAATCCTTACTGCCCCCTCCTTTCTTCCCCACACCCTCCTGTCACTCAGAGCCAACTTTCCTGCAGAATCCTTCTGTCCTCCCCTTTCGCTCCCCATCACTTTGCATCAGGGGATACCTCCCCACTTCCTCCTGAGAAGACCCTTGAGGAGCTAGCTCTGTTCCCTGCCTCTGTGACAATGAGCTGCAAAGCCAAGCTGAGACTTTGTCTATGGACAGTAACCCCGTCACTAATGAAATGTTGTGCAGAGTGCGTTATAATCTTCAACTCTTATTTACATTCTTTGGAATAACAAGAGCTAACGTTGACTGTGGCCAGACATCATTCTCAGTGCTTCACCCGCATTTACAGTGCAATCCTCACAACAATCCTCTAACCCAGATACTATGATTAGCCATGTTTTATAGATAAGACAACTGAGGCCCAGAGAGGTTAACCTGACCAATGTCACTTGTCTAGTAAATGACATTCTTTGAAAAGCAGGGTGTCTGCCGTGATAGCCCAGGTTTTTTA
The DNA here is from genome assembly GCA_004027835.1 of Alouatta palliata. Taxonomy (NCBI): domain Eukaryota; kingdom Metazoa; phylum Chordata; class Mammalia; order Primates; family Atelidae; genus Alouatta; species Alouatta palliata. Next base: position 4,725 of record PVKV010007706.1, read on the forward strand.
TAACTACATATATACTATGCCATATATCATCCAGTGTGGTCCATTTCATGGGGAGGGCAGGACTTATGTTGTTCCTCTTTTTATAAAGCTAGAAAGGGACAAAACTTGCATCCATGTCCAGACCTTTTTGTTTTTGTTTTGTTTTTTGAGATAGGATTTTGTTCTTGTTGCCCAGACTGGAGTGCAATGACACGATCTCAGCTCACTGCAACCTCCGCCTCTCGGGTTCAAACAGTTCTGCCTCAGCCTCCTGAGTAGCTGGGATTACAGGCATGTGCCACAACGCCCAGCTAATTTTTCTTTTTAGTAGAGACAGGGTTTCTTCATGTTGGTCAGGCTGGTCTCAAACTCCTGACCTAAGGTGATCAGCCTGCCTCAGCCTTCCAAAGTGCTAGGAATACAGGTGTGAGCCACCGAGCTCAGCCAGCCCTTTTTGTTCTGTACCAAAATGCCTCATGTACAGACTGAGAAGGGCACAGGCTTTTTTCAGCTTAACCATTTATTTTAGATTAAAAAATTATCTGTCTTTAGAGAAATTACACACTTTTGCTGCTGGATAAAGGATTTCGGATTAGGGCTGTAGATTCTTCCTATAATTAATGGCAAGCAGCCATGAAAGTAATCCTGTGCCTGAAGCCTTAAGAATCATCTCAGCCTCAGGGAAATCAGGCTGCAGCCTCAGTCAGTCAGAAAGAAGGAATTTAACAAGTTCAACTCCCTTCCTTCTCTGCTCATCCTTTATTTACTTGTAGATCAGGTCTCCAGGGATGATAAGGTGGGTTTATGAGCACCAGGTGCTTCTACTTGGCATTCCCCTAGCCCCATATGCACGCAGAGCATGCAGCAGAAAAATAGTAAACATCTATACAGCACCTTAATGCTTATGCAGTACTGCTGTGTTCTATATCTCAGCTGAAGCTCACAACAGGGAAAGCTGGTCTTATTAGCCCCGTTTTTTTTCAAAAGAAACAACAGCAGATGGGTTTTGGGAGCTCACCGCCGGCAAGTGTCAGGAATTGAGGCTACATTTGCCACCCCAAATTGGTAGGAGCACCAAGGAGAAAGGGAGGTAGAGGGGCCTTAGCCCTCCCATGGGCTGCAATGCCCGCTCCAACCAGCCTCTGAAATAGTTAACACTTATGTGAGCAGCAAGGCCAACAACTGAAACACCATCAAAAACCTCAACTGGGCTTCCTTAAACGTTGCCTTGGAGAAATGTTGTAACCACCATGCAAGGGCCGTTTTACATTCATCTCGCCCCCTAGTGGTGGATGGTGAATTTAGGAATAGGTCCGTGTTATGAATGACTCTAGAATTTTTGTGATGATTTTAGCCTGTCAATTACTTTCTGTATTAGGTGACTTTTCAAGATGAAAATATTGCTAAATACAGCTAAGGCTGTGGTTCCGTGATTCCTTACTTTGTTGGCTGCTAGAGGTATTCCAAACAGTGAGAAGCCAAGTAATCTTAGAATCTGATGTAGGGAAGCAAAAAAGAAAGTTGGGTGAAATGGACGATAAACTGGCTTTTGGTTTGTAACAGATTAATAAGCGGCTGGGCGCGGTGGCTCACGCCTGTAATCCCAGCACTTTGGGAGGCCAAGGCGGGTGGATCACGAGGTCAAGAGATCGAGACCATCCTGGTCAACATGGTGAAACCCCGTCTCTACTAAAAATACAAAAATTAGCTGGGCATGGTGGCATGTGCCTGTAGTCCCAGCTACTCGGAAGGCTGAGGCAGGAGAATTGCTTGAACCCAGGAGGTGGAGGTTGCGGTGAGCCGAGATCGCGCCATTGCACTCCAGCCTGGGTAACAAGAGCAAAACTCTGTCTCAAAAAAAAAAAAAAAAAAAAAAAATTAATAAGCTATAGGTAAATGCTTAGGGATTAGGATTTGAAGATCTTTTCTCCCTCATTCTAGAGAGGATCATCTGTTCATTTTTTGTAGGAGAGAAGTGGGTTAACTATAATGGTCATGGAAAAAAAACAACAACATCTTCCTCTGTTACTGGGCTGTGGCAAGATTTCCCAGCAAGCAGCCTCAATGTAATTCAACACAATGAGAAATTGTTGTTCAAGTAATTCACATGAACCATCTTTTGCCAGCTTCAGTTTTGTTCACAGGCAAATATACAAAGTTGAAAAATAAATGCAAAGAATGATTTCTGATTGTCACTGGGATGGAAAATAGATGCTTAGATTCTCACCCTGTGGATTTTTTTTTCTGAAAATGCACCAATCATATATTGTGTCAAACTAAGGACAGAATTGGGATTATGCCAACTTCTTTGGCTTGAAACTAATATTTGGGCTGAGTTGAAGCTTATTTTTTCTCAGAGTTTTTCTCTCCCTACCCCCATCTTCCAATTAGCCTGGTCCATATGCCTTTCTACCAGATAGCCTCCATTTGCTACTCCCTGTATTCATATTGTAAATTATACCTTTAATTTGAATGTGCCCTAAAGCTCAGCAAAGAAGTGAAAAGGATAAACATCCGTGTGGATACAATTCTAAACAATGGTGAATTCAAATGAGAAACAGAAGAAAAAAAGACGAACATTAATGGAAATGGAAAGAATTGACATGAGAAAACCAGGGTTTTAAGAATGTGTTATATTTGCGGAAAATGAGTTTTGAGGTAAAGGAGAAAGAATAGAAATAATAAACTTTTCCCAATATTAGTGCATTTGGGAAGAACACCATTTGTACTTTTGTTAATATGTATATAAACAGAATTTGTTTTATCCACATAGACTTAGCTTCTTAAGGGTATAGAAAGTGTTTTACTTTAAAAATAAAGGATCGGCCAGGTACAGTGGCTCATGCCTGTAATCCTAGCACTTTGGAAGGCCAAGACAGGTGGATCACCTTAGGTCAGGAGTTCAAGACCAGCCTAGCCAACATAGTGAAATCCCATCTCTACTAAAAAATACAAAAATTAGCTGGGAGTGGTGGTGGGCGCCTGTATTCCCAGCTACTCGGGAGACCAAGGCAGGAGAATCGCTTGAACCCAGGAGGTGGAGATGGCAGTGAACTGAGATGGCGCCATTGCACTCCAGCCTGGGGGACAGAGTGAGACTCTGCCTCAAAATAATAATAAAGGATCATTTGTTCTTCTCAGTGCCTACCAGGCCTCCTGCCAAGAAGCTTAATACCTCTGATTAGGACAGAAAAGAGACCCAGAAGGTGTCAATGTTTATAGAAAAGTTCCTTCCAGGCATTCTCCCCAGGGACCCTCCTCTCCATCCTCTGTGCAACTACACACACACCCTTCTTGCAGCAGAAATTGTCCCCACGAGCACCTTTCCCAGGCACAGTGTCTTTGATCCTCTCTCTCAGAGGAGGGCTTTGCCAGCTTTGCTCCTGGTCTCTGAAAAATGCACATGCACTTTGCTATTTGGAGAGTTGGTACTGCTATGGTAGGCAAATGGCATGAGCCGGCACTGGAAGCCAGTTGAAGGCCCAACGGCATTTCCACAAAGGAAGCATGAGGGATAGAGATTATGTGTCAAGAGTATGGTGAGTTCCAAGTTCAGCAGAAAGTGGCCACAGCTGTCTGCCCTCCTGAGGGGTAGTGGGTGCCAGGCCTGTGTACCTCAAGTGGGCATGCTACGATCAGCGCCTTAACCCTTGGACTGATCAGAGAGAAAGAAGGGTCCCTGGAGAACATACAAGGAGGCCATGGAAAAAGTCTACAGGGTGTGGAATGCCACTAGCGAGAAAGAATCTAAAGTAAGAGCATGGGTTATAGAGACATCCTAGACCAATGAGAGAAAGGTACATTCAGGATATGTGCGTTTCCTGCACCCTGGCTTCCTTATGCTGTCCCCTTGCCATTCCTCCAGACAGACTCCTCTCCCGGACTACAGCGAGTGGGAGGGGTGAGGAGTGAACAAGCAGAACAAGAAGTCTGTCCAACCTTTGATGACCTGATATGGGCGGGACTCTATCTCCTCCAAAATTCATATGTCTCAGACCCAACCCCCAGCACCTCAGAATGTGATTATATTTGGAGACAGGACATTTTTTTCCTTCCCCTTTTCCACTTTTATTGTTTGTAGAGGCATAAGCAAGAAAAACAATATTCAAAGATAAGAGTTTCATGATAGTAGAAGTCTTAATCTGTGCACTTGGGAAAAGCTGTTCACATCAAGGATGCCATTTTCTTCTTGGGAGAAATTTCCCTGGTTAGCTTTACCTCAACAGTTCCAGTGGGTGCAACAGTTCCAGAAGTGTGGAGGACCCTTCTCAACTGCGAGACCATAAACCCAAAGCCCAGGGTCCTACAGTTTTGTTGTAGGGTGGATGACAAGGAACAGTCTTTCTCCAATGTTTTAACGATCACTGCCTTGCTAGGAGAAGCCGTGAGTGGAGACAGGGCTTTTAAAGAGGTAACCAAGGTGAGACAGGCTCATATGGCTCCAACCCCATAGAACCATGTCCTTATTAGAAGAGATCAGAACGCAGATACACACAGAGAGAGGACCAGGTAAGGACATGGGGAAGGTGCATAGCTACAGGCCGAGGAGAGAGGCCTCCAAGGAACCAAAGCTGCCAACGCCTTGATCTTGGTCTTCTAGTGTGAGAACGGTGAGAGGACACGTTTCTGTTGCTTCAGCCTCCAAGTCTGTAGTAGTTTGCTATGGCAGCCAGAGCAGACTCAAATGTAACTGTAACCCGCTCCCAGCCCTTGACACACCTTATACTCCTTCTGTGCTTAATTACAGTTCCCTGAGCTCACCATGCCGTCTCCTCCTCTGAACACTTGCATAGGCTGTTCCTTCTGCTTGGAATGCCCTTCCCTCCCCTTTTCTTCAGTGGGCTCACACTTGCTTGTATCTTAAAATCCCATTAGTGTCACCTCCTCCAGGAAGTCCTCAGAGAATACTCTCTCACTAACTACCTCCCAACTCCCTCCCACCTGCTTCCCCTCTCCACCTGAGCCAGCCTCTGCCCAACCTAGCATGGATCCCACTGTGAAGAGCACTCACTGTGCTTCTTTCTCATTAGTCTTTGGTTGGTGTCTTTCATTTCCATATTTTTGCATCCTAAAAGAGCCAGGCCCAGAGTGGTCAGTAACTATGAGGGAGAGAACAAACAAGTGAGGACCCAAGAAGAAATGCTTCCTTGCTGGAGCTGCCCAACATGTGTGGGACAGGAGAAAATGGCAGGAAGAGCCCATAAGCTTTAGGGGGAAAGGAGAACAGGGACATGGTAGTGGCAGTACTGTAAGACTGCATCCAGCCAGGCAGGAAGTGAGAGCAAGAGGGATTGCTAGAGCCCCGCTACTCAAAAGTGTGGGCCCTGGGCAGCAACACAGGCATTACCTGGGAGGGAGAGAGGAGAAAAAGAGGAGAGGGGAGAAAGAGGGAGAGGGGAGAGGGGGAAAGGGGAGAAAGGGGGAAAGGGGAAAAAGAGGGGAGAGGGGAGAGGGGAGAAAGAGGGAGAGGGGGAAAGGGGAAAAAGAGGGGAGAGGAGGAGAGAGGAAAAAGGGAGAGGGGGACATGTGGAGAAGGAATAAAGAGGGGAGGGGGGAGAAAGGAAGAGGGAGAGAAGGAGAGAGAAGGGGAGAGGGGAGGGGAGAGAGGAGGAAGGAGGAGAGAAGAGACTCAGCCCAGATGTGCTGAATCAGAATCTGCAGTTTAACAAGCTCCACAGGTGTGCAGCATGACTTGAGTAGAACTGGCTTAGAATGGTATCAAAAGAAGCCTAGAGTTAGACAATTTTAAGTGGCGTTTTAGTATTCATATCCATTCCCGTTTTTTATTGTATTTGAGGCTTTAGAAAGAAGGACTAAGAGGAACCATTGGCTCTAAAGACAACACTGGTTATCTTCATTCTCTGGGAATCCTCGTACCATGGAGTCCCACAGGGTGGGAGCATAGAGGACTCATGACTCGGCCAGGGAATGGGGAGAGGAGGAGAGGAAATCTGTTTTATTTTGTGTCTCATTGTTCTTTTGGTGGCATATCTGAATCTCAGAATGAACGCTGAGATGCTGAGCTTATGGATCATAACTGTTGCCTGGATTCCTCTCTCCTAACTTCTGTTAAAATACTCAAGAAAAATCCAAAGAGGCTAACGACATAAAAGGGCTGAAAACCCAGGGTCCTGAATAGAGATGGTTGGTTTCTCAGGGAAATGCCTTGTCACACAGGACAGATGGGATGACCACGGAAGAGGAGTGCCTGCTTCCTCCATAGAAAGGAGAGAGGAAGGTTCTGCGGAGAGGACGGCGGCTGGTGTCCCAACCAAAAAGCCTGCCAGTCACCTCCTGGCTGCCTGAGGATGGCATTCTCATCTGGCCGAATTTATCTGTGCAATTGTGACTCTCAGAAAGGCGCAGTGGGCCTTGGTGAAAGGGGTGGGTAGTTGCAGAGTATTCCCTGTGATGTAAAGTAATGTAACTGGGAATAAGCATGAGAAACTTTTTAAAAATTATCTATTGCTGGGTAACAAGCCACCCCAGAATTTAGTGGTTCAAAACAATATGTATTTTGCTCAAGAATCTGCCGTCAGGAAAGGGCTTAGGAGGGAGAGCGGGACTCTACTGTCAGCTGGGATCATCTAAGTCCTATTCATTTGGCACCTGGCACCTGGGCTACAAAGACAGACAGCTGAGGGCCAGAATAGCTGGGCCTCTGGGCCTGTGTTTGTGGGCTCTCTCCATGAGCTCTCTAGCATGACAGCCTCAGGGCAGCCAGACTCCATGCACGGATGCTCCCGGCTCCCAGTGTACCTGCTCAGAGAGGAAGCCATGTGACTTCTGTGACCTAGCCTCAGAAGTCAGCGGGATTATCTCTGCTGCAGCCTATTGACGGAAGCAGCTACAAAGTTCCCTCTCGGCTCAAGGTGGGAGAACGTAGACTTCGCCTCTTGGTGAAGGATGTTCAAAGTCGCTTTGTTAGAAGAGCCAAGGAATGCGATATATATTGTTGGGGCCACCTTTGGAAAACCCAATCTGCCAGATATATTGAGAGCACTGTATCTTGGAATCAGATCTTCCCATGTACTGTTTCAGGCTACAGAAAGTCTATGGAGTGTTTCAAAGTATTTAGTAATAAATTCACCTTCCATTTACAAAGAAACAGGGAAGCAAGAGAAATTCATGTCATAGTGTCACAGTACACAGTGCTAGCTAGGCACCATGGCTTGCTCTCCAGTTAAACATTTCAGAGGAAGGTTCAGGCAGATTGAGAGGACAAACAATTTAGATAGCTATACCATTGCTGGAGAAGGAGTAAGTACATATGTGTTGGGGGATGGTACAGAGATACATCAGTCTATGAAAAATATTCTGTAACATAACAAGAGACTCGTTAGGCCAGTGAGGCAGAGAAAAAGCATACCTGCTTAAGAAAAAGCTAACTGCATAAAACAGAAAAAAACAAGTTAATCCTGCTTTTTTGGTGTGTTCTTAATACTAGGCAGTATGTACTTTCTGAAGTAAGAATGAAATTGATGAAAAAGTTGACACTTGAGATTCTGAGACTGGAAAGGAAACTGACATGTAAGAATTCAATTGAGGTAAACTCAAAATAAAATTGAGGAATCAAAATTCAGTTCTGATGCAGTGAAGACCAGAACTGAAATCACAAGAAGCCAAATAAATAATGTAGTAAATAAGCTAGAGAAGTGTTCTTTCGATGCAGAGAAAAGAAACAAAAAATGATGACAGAAAAGATAGATAATTTGGTCGATCAAAAATAAAGACTTACTCTACAGATAAGAAGGACCCAAGGGAAATATAACCAGTACAAATGATGCTGCTTTAACATGGAGGAAAATCTTGAGCTGGAAAAAAATGTGCAAGTTAAAATACTACACCATGTTCCAGGCAAAATTAAAGATGCACCAGGCATAATCTAGCAAATTTGTTCAAATGGAAAAGCTTTTTAAAAATTCTACAAACATCCAGACAAAACAAATGTTACTTACGGTAAAAATGAGAATAGGCTGAATTAAGGGAACAGCACAAGACTGAATGCCACATGAGAAACAAGTAAAGTGTAAATGGTACTAGAAAGTGCTTCTGACTCAAGCTGAAGTGCTAATTTGCAAAGAAAACAAAAAAATTCTTAGATATTCTAATAAAGGGTTCTGAAAAGATACCACCCATGCACTTTTCTCAAAAAACTTAAAGATACGTTCCAGTGAAACAACATGTTAAAGACAAAAACTCAATAGCAAAAATGAGTGCAAAAGAACCGTGGCAATCCCAGCCAAACATACCAAACTAAGTTTGAAAAAGTTGTAAATAAAGTATCAGTACAGTTGGGAGTTTTTCTTGAGATAGAATAAAAGTAATAAAAAGTCCAGAATTCTAAATGACATTGGCAAGCATGGAGGAAAGGGAGTGTATGAGGGAAAGCAGAGTACAAAATTTCTCATCTTCTAAAGAGTCAAAAGTTATAACATTCATGAATTTGATGATTCGAGAATGTATACATTCAAGTGTGATCTTAAAAAACAGAATTTGGGCGTGTTGCAGTGGCTCACACCTGTAATCCTAGCACTTTGGGAGGCCGAGGTGGGCAGATCACATGAGGTCAGGAGTTCAAGACCAGCCTGGCCAACATGGCAAAAACCTGTCTCTACTAAAAATATAAAAAAATTAGTTGGTTGTTGTGGTGCATGCTTGTAATCCCAGCTACTTGAGAGGCTGAGGCCGGAGAATTATTTGAACCCAGGAGGCAGGGGTTGCAGTGAGCTAAGACCGTTCCACTGCACTCCAGCCTGGGCGACAGAGCAAGACTCTGTCTCAAACAAACAAAAACTGAATTTGAAGAATTCAAAGAAAAACGCATACTTATAGAAACAGGGAAAATAAAAACCAAGAAACATATTACTAGATGTTGAGTATCCCTTATCTGAAATGGTTGGGGCCAGAAGGGTTCTGGATTTGGGACTTTTTTAGACTGGGGAATATCTGTAGACTGGATACCTGCTGAGCATCTTTAATCTGAAATCCTCCAATTAAGACTTCCCTTGAGGATCACATTGCTGTTCAGAAAGTTTCATATTTTGGAACATTTTGGATGTTTGGATTAGGGATGCTTAACCTTTACTGGGGGGGGGTAAAACAATATAATAGACAACATCACAGACTTTTGAGAGAGATATCTTATTTTGAAAATGGTTCAGGCACTTCCTAACTTTGGTCTTAGGGAAATTAACTTACTTACTTAAAACCTGAGTTTTCTTGTTGGCAAAACCGGAAAAAAGCATACACTGCCTAGGGTCCTTGTGGGGATTGATTGTATAAAGAACATAGTTCAGTGTCTGGCCCAAGGATGAATTGATAAATGGGTTGTTGTAATTTCTTGCCATCATTGTTTTTTTCAATATCACTTACAATAAAGATTAAAAATACATCCCCCTGTGTGTCTTTTTCTCAGGGAAGCAGTCCTGGCTTTGTTTTATGAATCCATTCTTCAATTATATCTGATATTTTAAAATTCTTTGATATGTATCCTGTTCTAGATTTCGGATCAATTCCACAGACTTGATTTTTATAATGCTCCTGTCTTTCCCCATGATAAAGTGTGAGTTTTTACTTGTTTTGTTGCCTGCAACTGATTTCTATGTCATTGTTCAGACTCAGCTTCCCGGAGCCCTGTCTGAGCAAAATCACAGATACTTAGAATAATTACCCAGGATGAGAGGATGGCCAGTTATAACAATAAATTTAAGTGATAAATATATTTAAAATACTAAGACTTCAGGGTTGGGCTAGGAAAATCAAACTATGACCTGCTCACAAGAAACATATCCAAAACAAGAAGACATACATGAATGAAAAATAAATTAGCTCAACCATTGTGGAAGACAGTGTGGCGCTTCCTCAAGGACCTAGAAATAGAAATGCCATTTGACCGAGCAATCCCATTACTGGGTATATACCCAAAGGATTATAAATCGTTCTATTATAAAGACACATGCACATGTGTGTTCATTGTGGTACTGTTTACAAATGCCCATCAATGATAGACTGAACAAGGAAACTGTGGCACATATATACCATGGAATACTATGCAGCCATAAAACATGATGAGTTCGTGTCCTTTGTAGGGACATGGATGAATCTGGAAACCATCATTCTCAGCAAACTGACACAAGAACAGAAAATCAAACACTGCATGTTCTCACTCATAGGCGGGTGTTGAACAATGAGAACACATGGACACAGGGAGGGGAGCATCACACACTGGGATCTGTTGGAGGGGACTAGGGGAGGGATAGCGGAGGGTAGGGAGTTGGGGAGGGATAACATGGGGAGAAATGCCAGATACTCCCCATGTGTTGGGGGGATGGAGGCAACAAACCACAAAAATACAAAGAAAAAATAAAGGTATTAATGTTAACTTTATTCAAGACTGGGTACATAGCCACAAAATATGAAATAGAGCAAAGTACACATAAAAATTTAAAATCTTCAGTGATATTTCATGCATTAAATATATAAAACAAAGCTGTATAAGAGGAAATGAACAGAAAACAAATGTTTTCTGTGAGCCTTTTATGAACTACTGCTCTTTGATATTAGGAAAAGACAAAATAGATAAGTTTTAAATGATATGTATTATACATAATTAAAATGTGTCTATAACAAAACCAATGAACATAGAAAAGATTTCCTAAAGGTAGAAAATGAACAAATTATTAAAAATGGAATTAGTAAAGTTGGTTCATGAATTCAAAAACTTTTTAACACAACTCTAGAGAATAGAAAAAGGTAAGGAGAAAACATGTAAAAGTAGAATAGAAATATAAAAATAAACAGCAGAATTTTAACAAATATGAAATATTTGTTAAAGCACAGTATTAATAACTTTGAAAAGTTGAATTAAACAGATATTTTCATGGCCTATTTTACCTAACCTTAAGAAAAAGGGTCATGAACTTAGAAGAAATCCTGGAGATATATGTATATATATGTATTATATTACTTTCAAAGATGTCTCATTTTCTGAAAATTTCACCAGTGATAGCTTTCAGAATTTCAGAAAGACAGATAATACCATGTTATATAATTTTTCTAGATATATAAACAAAAGTTGAATGTATATTCAGTTTATGAAGTCAGCATAACACTGATCTAAAACTGACAATAGCACAACCAAACGAAAATAAATACTGTCATGATTTTGCAATGACATGTTAAATATTGTGATGACATGATGAAAAAAATGTTGTGCCAATCAAAAAATAATGTTTTTTTCTTACATGACATTGTGATTCTTAAATTTATATTAATAAATAACAAGCAAAAAACTAAGAATGTATTGAAAAAGGAGAATCAGAGCATTTCAAGTGTGCAGGCACATCCTACTAGGTGTTAAAATATATTACAAGCAACTGAAACCAAAGCAGTGTGGTACTAGCTCAAGAGCTGGTAGGCAGATTGATGGAAAAGAGCAATGAATGCTGAAACAGACTCTAGTATGTATTCCAGCTCAAAGTAAGGTCAACAAAAATGGGAAAGGCAGAGATTACTTTTCAAATGGTTAGGAAAATTGATTAACTCAAGTTATAGCTTCACTGCACAGCAGCCAAAGACAAAAGCAACAATAAAAACAGATGGATTAAAGAACCCACACATAGACAAAAACATTAGTAAATAACAAACTTCTGGAGAGGGAAGGATATTCTAAGCATAAAAGCAATGGAAGTAATTGCAAAGGAAAAGTTAGATCGATCTTACTGTTACATAATTGAAAGTTCTTTACATCAAGGAACAAGTTCACAGCAACCAAATTACAAATTAGAAGAAGTAGTAACAGAGCAGAAAGATAATATTGAAAGAAGTATCTTCATACTCAAAGAGCATGAAGTACTCTTACAAATAAATTAACCAAATACTCCAAAAGACATGGGCAGATTATCCTCACAGAAAACTTAAATACAAAATATAATAATCAGGCAAAAATATTCACACTCACAACTAATCAAATCTAATTAAAACAGTTACAAGATACATTTTATTCACTCATTAAAATAGTAAAACATTTTTTAAAGAAAATTTTCTGTGCTGGTGGAAGTTTGCAAAGACTGCCTAAAATAAATTGCGGACAGAAGTATAAGTCTACACAAACTTTGTGAAAATTTACTTGGTACTTTCTATATACACATCAGAGGCATTTGAACCAGAGCAACCCCATCTTGAATAAGAGCTTGGTAAAATAAGGCTAAGACCTGTTGGGCTGCATTCCCAGTAAATTAAGCCATTCTTAGTCACAGGATGAGACAGGAGGTCAGCACAACATACAAGTCATAAAGACCTTGCTGATAAAACAGTTTGCAGTAAAGAAGCCGGCCAAAGCCCACTAAAACCAAGATGGCAACAAAAGTGACCTCTGGTCATCCTCACTGCCACACTGCCACCAGCACCATGACAGTTGACAAATGCCATAGGAACATCAGTAAGTTACCCTATTTGGTCCAAAAAAGGGAGGTATGAATAATCTACCCCTTGTTTAGCATAGCGCCAAAAAATAACCATAAAAATGGGCAACCAGAGCCAGGGGCTGCGCTGTCTATGGAGTAGCCATTCTTTCATTCCTTTACTTTCTCAATAAACTTGCTTTCACTTTATGGACTCACCTCGAATTCTTTCTTGTGTGAGATCCAAGAAGCCTTTCTCAGGGTCTGGATCAGGACCCCTTTAGGGTAATGTAAGTACTCAAATTATCATTCCTTTGACTCAGTAATTTCCCTCCAATGAAGCTAATCCAAGAAAATAATCAGACACCTGAGCAAAAATAGGTATAATGCCTTGCTTATTGAATAATTATTTATAATACTGAAAATTTTGAAAAAATATGTTCATTAGTAGGGGACTGGCAAAATTACTTTTTCAAGAAAAGACAGTATACAGTCATTAAAAAAATATTTTCTAAAACTTTGTGAGGAAAATGCTCTTAGTAAAATAAGTGACAAAAGGAGGATTTTGAATTATATGTAGGGTAGGATCCAGTTTTTGTTATGCCTGCAGACACATATTTAGGACAATGAATTCTGGAGTTACAATCAAAATACCTGGATTTCAATCACAACTCACCACCTATCAGGTTAAGAACATGAATAATTTACACAACCTCACTAAGCCTCTGTTTACCCATCTTTAAAATGGTAATAATGAAACTCATTTCAGCGTGCTCGTGTGAGGAGTAAAGAATTATTCAATGTCAGGTGCCTAGTGTATAGCCTGGCTCATAAATGGCAAGTTTTATATTCACATACATTGAGTTATCATTAAAATATATATATATGTATTAGAAATACAATTTATAAAAATTTTCCTTAGTATTAAAAAATGTATACACATTTTATACTGCATTTTTACCTAGGCTAATGGGCAGCCTTCCACAAATCTCCCATATACTCTGCCTCAGCTCACAGGCATAAAATGAAACCTGGGCTGCTGTAAAAACCAAAATCCACCCTGCTAAGCTTACATTGAATAATAGAATAGATATGTGCCCCTGTGCTCACTAGTTTTTAGGTCTTTTCTCTGTAAGTAAATCTTCTCCCATTTCCTTGTCCAGACTCCTAAGTATAAAGGTAGCAAGGGTATCTACGACACAACCCCCAAGGTGGTGGCCACCCCCAATTTCCCCCATCTTGTGTGTGGAAGCCAAACTTATCTGTGGCCAGTGGAACCGTTGTGGAGTTCCAGATCCCTTGAACAAACGGATTAGCAACTCTGAAATTGTCAGTCAAGGAGGATACACTTAAAAACTGTAAGAAAGCCAAGATTTCTGGAATGAAATATGCCCAGTTGAGATGGAGAAAAATCAGTACTTCTGTCCTTTCATTGTTCATATTGAAGAGAATGCGCAGAGGCCGCATCTTTCTTGCTGTGTATTCCTGTATTTAAATGTGTTGAAAGAAAATTGTAGAGACATATATGGAACTGATGGTGGAAGAAATAGGAACAAAAGGAAATACTAGGTTCTTCAAAACTGAATCGTAAAACAGAAAAAAGTCTCTATTTTCACAAGAAGTGAAGCCAGACCCTCCTTGTAATAGAAGACTAACAAGCTACCATCCCAACAATTACTCCTCAGGGGCAAAAACTCTTAGACGTGCATTTCCCAGGGGCCAACAAGCCATCTGGGATGGGGGTTGAACGTGGAAATCGGTGTGATCAGGGCCACAATGAGATGCTGGAACGAAGACCAAGTACCCAGTCTTCGACCGTCAGTGTGATGAGAAGCCAAGCACAAAGGCAGATTAATATCAGGGCCGCAACTGTGAAGTAGATGAGGTTCAAGCTGAGGTCATTTGTTGTACTAATATATTAGAAAGTCTTAGAGGTCGATAAAAACCTCATCCTCTAAGAAGAGTCAGGTATAGCAATTTAATTATGTTAATAGTATCAGGGAAAAAACCAATGTGAACTCACACCATTAAAAAACAATATATTTTCCTAGATAAGTGTTGCATTTTGGTCACTGCCTATGATATGGACAGGAGGCAAGGAAATTAAATAGTGGGAGGAAGAGGGCAGTTCCCTGGTAAAGACCCCACCCTCAAGCCTGGAAGCCCGGGGCCCTAAATGAGAACAAGCATTCCTGTTTTCATGCCCAAATGTTGCCTTTTGGCCTGTCATGTCCCCCATCCTGTACCCATATAAATTACAAACTGCAGGCTCCATGAGCAGAAGAGCAGAGGAGCAGAAAAGCTACATGGCAGAGAAGGAGGGAACTGAAGGAGTATCTGAACGTCGAGAGATCAGCTGGGGCCGGTTGGAGGGGAGATAGGCTGCCAGATGACTGAACTCCAGGGGAAGATATTCTTTCCACTCCATCTTGTCTCCAGCTCCCCATCCATCCTGCTGAGAGCCACCCCCACTTGTCCATATGACCTGATTTTTCTTGGACGCAGGACAAGGACTTGGGTACCAAGAGGGCAGTGAGCTGGTTAAGACTTAAGACATCCATGGATGGCAGAGACAGAAGAGCACTGTGACACATCCACTGGGGCTTTGGGAGTCACAGGCACCCACCCCTGGATGCTACTATGGGAGCGAAGCCCAAAACCCAACCCCCCCACGACTCCTGCACCCACCCACCTGCGTGCTCCCCCTCCCATAAGGGGTTTGAGCCGTGACAGTGGCTGAACACACAAGCTATACCCCTGTCACACATCCTGCAAGGGGGTCAGGGAACTCCCCCATTTCAGTAGTATTTTGGTCACGCCTATACTCATATGAACTCCTAAATGTCCAGATTTGGATTAGCACTGCTGGATCACACATACACACACAGTAGCATGAACCCAGAATACCCTGCTGTCTCCAGAAAGCAGAGATAGTTTCAGAAATGCCAGAGTCCGTGCTGAAAGGACAAAGGAGCCAGCTTCAAGTTCTCCTGCTGGCCAAGTTATAATTTGAGCATCAAAAAAGATATAATAATTGCAGTTAACTGAAATATGATGAGTTTGTGAAAGGCCAAAATTTTATAATGACATTCAGAAAAAAAGTTAATATATATTAAAGGTAATTAGGATGAACACAGAAATTTGGTTATCATGGGATGTGTTTAATTTTTTAAATTTTTATGAGGAAGTTAATATAAATTAGTTTTTTATTTCATCTATTAACTCTGTTTGGTTTTAAAATATAGATATGAAACTCATGTCAAGCTGTACAGCCAGAGAAGAGGCAGTACAGGAAACAGAGTTAGCCAAATCGCCCAGGGAAAACACACAGAAACTCTACCAAGAACAGCAGGGCCTTTCAAGCACCAGTGGTCACACACAATAACTAGAAAAAGAATCGAAACTGTGTTCCAAGATGATGAAATCAACAAATATCTTAAAAGGGAGAGTTCATTGTGCTACCCCAGTTCTACCTGTCCCGAGAGATGAAACCTCTGGATAGTCCCACTCAGGGTGAGACACATGAGGCAGCAATACATTTTAAATAACACCAATAAACCAGGCCCAGTTATCACAATGACAGGACAGTGAGGGCCAAGACAGATGCCAATGTCTGATAGGGAAACTCCAGGCTGCTAAAAACTAAAACCTGTGGGGAAAATATAGACTTATTTTTTTAAATTGATTTGAAAAGTCAAGATTAACTTAAGAAGAACGTTTCAGCCTGATGTCCATGGTTTGGATTTGGATAGTCTTCAGAGAAACAATGTGACCTCATGCCCTAACCAAGAATCAATGGTTCAACCAGATCCTACAACCTTGGCTGTCTAAGTGGATATTCCGTTTCTTTTTGGTCTGGATAAGAAGACTATGACCTTGAGATTTTTAATTAAGCACTGCTGTAATCTTAGGTAGTATAGGTGCAGTATAAAAAATAAAGAAATGTGGAAGAAAACAAGATGTTGACATTTCAGAAAAAGACATGAGTATTAGTAATATTTTTCATAATCATTGTATTTATGTATGTTTTGTGGTTTGATGTGTTTGAAGTGCTCAAAGGAATGGCATGGAATACAGGGGCTAAACAATTGTCCTTTAAAACAAATGTCATGGAAGAATTTTTACTGAGTCTTTCAAGATTAGTTTCTATTGCACTGAAAGCAGAACCAGACTATAGTGGGTTGAGGAGCAGAAGGAAATGGTTAAGGCTAGGGTGAGGCAAGAGCCTGGGGCTAAACATAAGGGAAGGGGGAGTGCCAAAAATGAAGTAATCAAGATAAACTTTTTTTATTTTTTCATGTCAGATAATGCCCCTACTTCATAAAAAGATTTGAGGGAGACACATTGCACACATGGGCATGAAAACCCCACCGTCATGCTTATAAACCACAAAAGGATCAAGGCTCATATTTTAAGGTAGTGTTTTCCAAAATTCAAAAAAAAATCTATGATAAAATGTCCATATGACATACTGGCAGGATGAAAACGAAGAGTGTGGGTGCCCATAATAGGTCCTTTAAGAAGCTGTCTGTGTGCAAGGGAGCTTGGACTGGAAGGAAAGCCAAAGTCCACGGAGGTGGGTTGGCTCACAGGTGGGTTGGCTTGCTTTCTGCTTTCAAGATGGGAGAAGTTTGAACATATGCCAATGCTTAGGTGATGGCTCAAGAATCTTTTCTCATCCGACATTGTAATTACAGGGAGGCAGAGGAATTTGGGCACTCCGGTTGGAGATACAGGACAGATGAATTCTCCCTGTATGTATAGTATTGGAGTGAGGGAGGAGAAAAGCTTTCATGGGACAGTGGGATGTCCTGCCTCAAATGACAGGTAGCTGTATCCTCCTGAGAACACACAGGCTTTCTTTCCCTTTTTCCAGGCTGTGTTGATTTGATGAGCCTCTTTGCCCACACCCTGCTTAACTCTCCTTCTATTTCTGCCCAGGCTCACTTCTCTTTTCTTTCATCTTCTTTCACTTTGCCAGGGTGGGATCAGGGAGAGAAACCCTACACCTTGTTACTTAAATTGCAGTCTGGGGACCACACCAGCTAGGAGCTTGCTAGAAACACACTCTCAGATCCTGCCTCACTGAGAAGCACCTCTTATACTTCTGGCCTCAAACTTGCTCTGCATGGGAGGCACTTGGATGGTCTTCAGAAAATGCCAGTTGCTAGTTTCCCCCTCCTGCTCCTGGATCCTGATTTAATGGGTTGCTCTCACTACACTTCTCAGCGTGGCTGGGACATAAGGATTCTTCAAAACTCCCAGGTGATTCTGGTGTTCAGCAAAACAGTTTGAGAACCACTGCTCTGCACCACCTAATTTGCTTTCCTAGCTTCTGTGTGGCCATTTTCTGGCAGCTAGAGGAAGGGCAGAGGAGAAAGGAAATAATTGCTTTTGTCTTTGATTTGGGATTATAGGTGGTGAGATCAATGATTTTCCCTACAAGCGTCCTGTGCCTCAAACTTCTTCACATGAAAGCCAATCGGTTATCTAGAAAGAGTGGTAGTTGTTAGGTTCTGCATTGTCCTATGCCTGGGTTCCCATAACCTACGAATACAATAGTATGTTCTCACCTGTTGTCATTTCCCTTTGAAATTCCAACGAATACTCCAGCTTGGAACAATCTTTGTGTACGGGGGCACCAACTCTGCAGCTTTTCTTTCCAAAATTCAAAGTTTAGTTTTTAAATAAGAAGCTTAATTATTCACATAAGCTTATGGGTTTTCCCAGGCAAAAGGGAAAGATTTAAGTTTAATCAAATTTAGAGGAGCTTTATTAGGGTCAGCTGGTTCACTATCATTTCTCTGAAAGTACTTCAGAACCACAATAGCCCAGTTCTTGCCTTGTTTGGTCATGGAGGTAAGACAGCACTTTGTTCTGCTAAGACTGCAGTTAACAGTTGAAGTTACAGTGACTCATTCTGAGGTCTCCTTTCTTTTATCAAACCAACTACAATTATTTGATCTAATAATTGGCAAACAGTATTGTTTTGGTCAAGGTTCCCCAGAGAAATAGAACCAATAAAACATATGTGTGTGTGTGTGTGTGTGTGTGTGTGTGTGTGTGTGTGTAGAGAGAGAGAGAGAGAGAGAGAGAGAGAGAGAGAGAGAGAGAGAGAGACATGAAGGATTTATTAGGGGATTTGATTCATTTAATTATGGAGGCTGAGAAGTCCCAATCCCAAGGCTTCAGAACCCAGGAAGCTGTCAGTGTAATTCTCAGTCCAAGTCCAAAGTCCCAGGAGCTGCTGATGTGAGTCCAAAGGCCAGAGAAACTGGAGTTCTGATGTCTGAAGAAAGGAGAAGAAGGGTCTCCTGACTTTGGAAGTGAGAGGATGAGAATTTGACCTTACTCCACCTTTTCATTCCCTCCAGGCCCCCAGCCCATTGGATGATGTCTGCCACATTGAGAGTGGATCTTCTTCATTCAAGCTCGCCTACTTACATGCCAATCTCCTCCAGGAGCACTCTCACAGACACACTTAAGGCAGCCCAGTTATTCTAATGAAATGCCAAATGAGTTGGGTTTCCCTTTCAGCAGAAGGGGGATGGGCTCAGTACCCACTGAAGCACTGAGAATAAATAATGCTTTCCTAACTGTTTGGGTTCCTTTAATCCAGTCAAGTTGACATCCAAATCAACACTCACACTATTTCTGTCTTAGTCTGTTTGTGCTGCTCTAACAAAATACTGCAGACTGGATAATTTATAGAGGACAAGCATTTATTTTCTCACGGTTCTGGAGGCTGGGAAGTCCAAGATCAAGGCGCCAGCAGGTTTGGCTGCCTGGTGAAGGCTGAGTCTGCTTCTGAGATGGTGCCTTGATGCCATATCCCCTGGAAGGAAGGAACACTATATCCTCAGGGGTAAAACGGCAATTGAGCCAAACACTGTGTGAAGCCTCTTTTATAAAAACCTCGATCCCGCTCACAAGGGAGAAGCCCCATGGCCTAAACATCTCTTAAAGGCCCCACCTCTCAATACTATCATATTAGCAACTCCTGAATTTTAGAGGGGACATATTCAAACCATAGCAAGTACAAACCTTAAAATGAGAAAGAGGAGGAAGAGTAAAGGGTAGGGAAGAACACAAATAGGAAGAAGATGAAGATAAACAATACAGAATATGTCTCAGACATGGAGCAGCACAGGGCAGCTAGTAGGTGTCTGGCAGTCACTGTTTAAATGGATAAATGGATAGATGGATGATCGGCCACCCAGAGCTCTTTATCAAAGCCAAAGGCTCTTCTCTGAATGAAACAATCATGGTAGTGTAGGGTAGGGAAATGTAATTTTCTAGAGAATAATAATTGACTTGGGGTCCAGATGAAATAAGATAAACGGTCATCTGGTGAGAAGTCCCCAACCCAACATAGGATTAGGCTACAGAGATGGCAGCTGTCCACACACATTTCATTCCTGGTGACCATTTTTTCTATCTCTGTTTGATAATGGGAGACAAGAAACAGCCCTCTGTAATGCTCTTGAGTCCCTGGATCAAATATGTCCCCAGTCCTAGGGAGAGATCTGCAAAGGAAATTCCATGAATGCCACATTCCAGCCTTCCTGGCAGTTAGGTCTGAGTGTCTCACAACCCAGGTACAAAATAGAGCAAAGACTGAAAATGCTCCTAGGAATTTATGTCTTTTGGTCACTTAGGATCAGCGATCTGGGTTGAAAAGAAAGGAAATTTCATCTGGATGAGCTACAGTGTAACTGAGCATTTCTACAATGCAGTAAGTTGATAGGCTAGTTACCATTTCCTTTTATTAAGAAACTCTTTTATAGCAGAGCTCTGAAAATACAAGTAAAAGTGTACTGATTGTTCAGTAAATTTATAACAAACTGGGATTTTCAAAGTTTTAAGATGGTCCATTAATTGCAGGGAAATCCCTGGGTGCTATTTGCTGTGGAGCCTTACATGAGGAAAAGACACTAGGAGATAGTGGGAAAAAACCAAGGTGTGTTTTCCTGTCCTTTCTTCTCTGTTCAACACAGAACACAATGCTTCTATGACCAGATGGATAGTTTCCCACCCACACACACCAAGCAGTCAATTCTGCAGCCAGTTCTTCAGTGGACACGAGGTGGTTGTCCTCTAATTCAACTTCATTCTGGCACTGTCTACCTGGAGACAGCATCAGATCCCACAGGTTGGGGGTTCAGCCCTGCAAGACTACCCCCCACTTCAGATGCCAATCATAAACCCTAGTTTGTGGCCTGCCCCTCTACTGATTGGCTATAAATCGGGGTTCCCACAACCCCCTCCTGGAGTTTATTAATTTGTTAAGGCAGCTCACAAAACTCAGGGCAACACTTTACTTATGTTTACAGGTTTATTATAAAGGACATTACAAAGGATACAGCTCAACAGCTAGATGGAAGAGGTGCCTAGTGCAAGGACTGTGGAAAAGGGCATGGAGCTGCGCTGTCTCTCTGGGTGATCGACCCGCAGGAATCACCACGTGTTTAGCTTTCTGGCAGCTCTGTCAAACCCTGTCCTTTTGCAGGTTTTTATGGAGGCTTCATTGCATAGTCATGATTGATGACATCCTTTGACCATTGGTGATCAACTCAACCTTCCATTTCTCTTCTCTCTCACCTTTCTGGGGATTGAGGGGGTAGAACTGAAAGTTCCAACTCTGTGATCATGTCTTGGTCTTTCTGGTAACCAGCCCCCTTCCTGAAGCAGTTTAGGAAGGTCACCAGCCAACTCATTAAAGTACACTCTTATCACTCTGGAGAGTCTAAGAATTTTAGGCACTGTGTGTTAGGAAACAAGACACAGTCATGCCTCGTTTAGTGATGAGGGATGTGGTCTGAAAAATGCATTATTAGGCAATTTTACAGTTGTGTGAACATCAGAGCCTGTACTTAGACCTAGATGGAACAGCCTCCTACACACCTAGGCTATATGGTATATTCTATTGTTCCTAGGCTGTAAACCTGCACAGCCTGTTACTGTACTGAATACTGTGGGAAACTGTAATACAATGGTGAGTATTTGTGTATCCAAACATGTCTAAACGTAGAAAAGGCACATTAAAAGTATGACAATATAATCTTACAGGACCATTGTCATATGTATGGTTCATCTTTGACTGAAACTTTGTTATGTGGCTCATGACTATATATATTTCACAATATCAGTAATTGTGCTTTTGTTACCATCACTTTTTTGAAGTCTCAGGAAGCACCATT
Source organism: Alouatta palliata (assembly GCA_004027835.1). Classification (NCBI taxonomy): domain Eukaryota; kingdom Metazoa; phylum Chordata; class Mammalia; order Primates; family Atelidae; genus Alouatta; species Alouatta palliata. Next base: position 26,308 of record PVKV010007706.1, read on the forward strand.
CGAGGACTGCTGCAATGGGCAGGTGCTTTTGCACTGATTGAAAGAGGATTGGCTGAGAGAAATGGTGTTCCCCATATTCCAGCTGGGAAGCCTCCTTTCATGAACATCTTAAAAATTGTACCTTATTCTCCAGTGCCCTGGGCTGTTCACCCTGTCTGGAATGCTCAGACCCTGGAGATGAGGCTGTTCTTGAAAAGCAGAGGCAGGGAATGGTTTTAATACCTCCCCCATGCAAAAGGCATATGTGATGTTGACAATTTATCTTGTTACTGTCCCGCATGTCAATTCACTGTGCTTTTAGCACAGCAACAGAGAACATAATCAACTTTAGATGAAGGAAATTGTGGGTGATAATTATAATTACAGGGCATAACTCGATTTGCTTTTATAAATACAATTTTTAAGAAAGTAGTGTAGAAATCAGAATCCATCATATTTCTATTTCAGTTTTAAGGAACAGCTACTCGTTGAAAAGACATTCTTCTCTTTTTGGATATTAACACTTTGGAGATCATCACACTGAAGGGATTTAAAAGCAATGCTGCTTTCTTTCTTTTTTTTTTTTTTTTACCTAAGTGGGTTTTACACAGATTATTCACCCTGTCTGAGATGCTTAGCTCCTGGGCCATTTGTCTCAGTCTTCAGGACTCAGTTTATCTGTCACTTATTCATAGAGGCTTTTGATCTAAATTAGGTCACCTATTATGCTTCCTTGTGCCATTTTGTACTGTTCTTTCACAATTCTATCACAATTTATAATTATGATATTTTATAGAAACTGCGATGCCACTAATTATAAAATGCACCATTACTGCACATACCTCTGAGAAAGTTCATGAAGAGAAGCTCAAGGTGAAGAATTTAGCGTGAGGCTTTCTACACAAAGCTGGCTTACTGATGTAAGGGCACATGAGAAGTGAACCCAGCAGGTAGAAAGGGACATCCAGGAAACTTGCCAGTTTCAACCTTGGTCCCAGATGGAAGGAGAAAGAGAAGTCTCTCTTTTTCAGGGGAGAATCAGGAGGTGATCCTCTTGCAGGTTTTTGGACTAAAGTACAACTATAAGTATGGTCCAGAAAACCGCAAGCGGAGAGTATAGTTTAAAAGGAGTGCCATGTTGAGAGTGGCCTGGATGAAAGAAGCAAATGCAAATACAATCTGGAAGAACTTGACTCCTTTCCAGACCAAATTCATCATCAGGCATATTGATGGTACAACCTGTCTCAAATTTGAATGTGCTGAGATGTTTAAAAAGTAGTTGCATTTGGCAGGGTGTGCTGGCTCACACCTGTAATCCCAGCACTTTGGGAGGCTGAGGCGGATGGATCACCTAAGGTCAAGTGTTTGGGACCACCCTGGCCAACATGGTGAAACCCCATCTCTACTAAAATACAACAACAACAACAACAACAAAATTAGCTGGGCATGGTGGCATGTGCCTGTAGTCCCAGGTACTTGGGAGGCTGAGGCAGGAGAACGGCTTGAACCCGGGAGACAGAGGTTGCCGTGAGCTGAGATTGCACCACTGCACTCCAACCTGGTGACGACAGAGCGAGGCTCCTTCTCAAAAAAAAAAAAAAAAAGAAAAAAAAGTTGCATTTGAAAATCAGTGAGATATGGGGTAATTTATTTGCACAGATATTTGCTAAATGTCTAAGCTTCATAGGATTGGCATCTGCTTGCTCACAACTTCACCTCGTTTGCCCAGTATAGTGCCTGCACCTAGTGGACATTCAATAGGTAGACACGGAATGAATGAGCAAAACAAATTCCTCTTGAGCTTCACTCTCTGAAGCTTTGACTTTAAAAAAAACTCAATTCTACTCACTTATGTATGTCGAATCACCTTTCCACATACTGGAACAACTCTTCAACCTGAAAACTGGAGACCCAGGTTTTGACCTTAGCATCCTTACTGATTAACCCTATGATTAGGGGGGAAGCCTTCTATCTTTCTGGTCCACAATTCACCCCTGGCAGGGCTGTGTCTTATTATTTCCAGGGTCTTTTCCCATTCTAATAGATTGTGCTTCGATAGTATGAAAACATAATAATGAGGCCCACTATTGTGGAGTATGCCCCATCATAGTTATCACACAGCCTCCCATGATAATAAGAGAGCGGACATCGTGCTGAGAACTTGGTCACGTACGAAATCCTGATCTGACGCTTGTCTTCCTCTTCGGTAACATTTCACTACATGAAGACTGCACTTTTCATGATGGTTTTAAATATTTTTACACCATGAATGTAAATGGCAGTCAATGTGAATAAAGAGTAAGAAAGTGAGACTGACGAAAATAAAATACGATTGGAAGAACCAGGTATTTGTCATGGAGAAGAGGAAATGCCAAAGCTTTGAAACAAGGCAGAGACAAATAGCAGAGGTCAAGGTAAATTGTGTGTAAGAAGCGAGGTAGGTTTATAAAAAACAGGCCACCATAAACCCTGAAGCTTTGAGTCAAGCAGGAGACAATTTATGGGCAATCAGAAATCAAGGGATTCTTAGAAGTTGAAAACAGAATGTAAAGCAAGGGGTATGCCAGAGAGCGCTTGTGTGGCAGGAGCAGGATGGTGACCCACTGCCGTCCTGGCTAGAGGGAATTTCCAGTCCATTCTGCCCAGTTCTGAGTCAGTCAGGGTGCAGAGTTTCCCTTCCACTCACAAAAGGCCAAGATGCTGTTAGGCTACTGAAAAGTGTATAGGGCCACAGCAGGGGGTTGTCCACACACAACGGGTCAGCTGTGGGAGGGAGCCCAATATAGCCTCTTGTACTGAATGCTCCATAGCTGGTAGACTGATGGCCGGCAGACCCACTGGCAAGCCTTGCTCAGCAGCAGCCTAGGCCTGCTCAGCTTCCTCTTATTCTCCCAATCCGTATGAAAGAATTCCCTCATGCTTTGAGAACTAAGATACAGACACTCCTTCTCGTACTGACCAAGACACCCTGGGCTTTCTGCTGGCAGTGGCCCCAGCCGGTGCACAACCCGCCCTCCAGTCACTCTGCCACCCAGGACTCACTTGGGGTCTTCCTTCTAGCCTTGCAATGACTCCCAGTCTTCCCCTCTGCAGCACAGCCACTCCAGCTTTGTCCTACACTGATTCTGTAGAGTCTGACCTACACTTATTCTGTAGAGTTTAGTTTTCTTCTACAGGAAGGGGACCTCGTCTTTCAAAGACTAAGAATCCATGAAGGGGACTTGAAGAATAAAGGCTTATGGCCCTCCCCTTCCTCCTTCTGCTGACAGTCCTCAGTTCTGCATCTGTGCCTGTCTATTCTCGCTCTCAGAGTTTTGACCCAGACCCCACTCTAATTTTTGCCGAGTCAACCATGCAAAATATAGCTGCCTGTGCATACAGGCTATTAAATGTCCTGAGAAAGACCGCCCCCCAGAGGTAACCAGGGGAGCCATGGGAGCCCCAGGGAAGCCTGTGCTCTGCCATCATCCGCTTCTGTCTTGAGCCAGGCTCTGGAGCCACAAACAGGATGTAGCAGGGGTGTAAGCTGAAGAGCTACTCCTCGCTCACCACTGCCCTAGGGCCTGACAACCACGCTCCATCCCATTGGCAATGCAGGGCCACCTGAGGCTCCCTGCCACTAGAGGAAAGCTTTCCTGATCGTGTGGCTAGACTTCATTGTGAATTATGCCAGAGTGAAGAAAGCCAAGAGGATGAGAAGGATTCAGAATTGATAGGAAGTTTTGAAACAGATGCTGGAGAGGATGTGGAGAAATAGGAACGCTTTTACACTTTTGGTGGGAGTGTAAATTAGTTCAACCATTGTGGAAGACAGTATGGCGATTCCTCAAGGACCTAGAAATAGAAATTCCATTTGATCCAGCAATCCCATTACTGGGTATATATCCAAAGGACTATAAATCATTCTACTATAAGGACACATGCACACGAATGTTCACTGCAGCACAGTTTACAATAGCAAAGACCTGGAACCAATCCAAATGCCCATCGATGATAGACTGGACAGGGAAAACGTAGCGCATATATACCATGGAATACTATGCAGCCATCAAAAATGATGAGTTCGCGTCCTTTGTAGGGACATGGATGAACCTGGAAACCATCATTCTCAGCAAACTGACACAAGAACAGAAAATCAAACACCGCATATTCTCACTCATAGGCGGGTGTTGAACAATGGGAACGCATGGACACAGGGAGGGGAGCATCTCACACTAGGGTCTGTTGGGGGGAAAAAAGGGAGGGACAGCAGGGGGTGGGGAGCTAGGGAGGGATAACATGGGGAGAAATGCCAGATATAGATGATGGGGAGGAAGGCAGCAAATCACACTGCCATGTGTGTACCTATGCAACAATCTTGCATATTCTTCACATGTACCTCCAAACCTAAAATGCAATAAAAAAAAAAAAATAAATAAATAAAAAAGAATTGATAGGAAGTGAGACTTTCAGCCAACAATGAAGCTCACTTGGCCAAAGTCTGGGGGCCTGGAAGATAAATACACATGTGCAGAAGGAAACCTACATCCCACTTCCTTGGAAGGAATTAGATTTCTGGTTGATAGAAAGTGTCATTGGAGTGGAAGTGGAGGATGGGGGAAGGTACGATAGTTTATGAGGGAAATAATGCATTGAATGTAATGTTTTAAGAAAATATTTAAACAAATGTGTGATATATTCTCCTAGTAAGTGAAGCAAGAATTTCAATATGTTCCCAGGGAAGACAAGAGGGATATATCACCTCTGGAAAAAAGAGGATATGTGTATACACAAGGCCCAGAGTGGAAGAGTGGGGGAAAAGCCTACCCAACTAGCTGGCAGGTTGTGGGAAGGAGAAAGGGGAGAGGTTGTGGAGGCAGGAAGTCAGACCTAAGCATACTGACCTCCCCTCTCCAGGCCAGCCACGAAGCAACACCTTAAGAAAGAAACCCACGTCTAGGCAATTGCTCTTCCTGGATTAATTTATATTTAACCGTTGTTTTTTTCTTGTGCATATTTAATTCATTTTTTTAGATTTTAGTATGGGAATGCATGTCGCCCATTGCAAATCCCTGTGGAATGAAAAACAATATGCATTCAATGTGAAAAACAATATATAAACATGGAGACATAGCCTGTATCTAGCCTTAGTCCAGATAACTACAAGGTCTTCAATTTTAGGGAAAAAAAGAGGGCTTCAAGGACTTTATTTTGGGAATTTGGAAGCATAGTAGAATTCGAGCCTTCCTATTTTATTTTCTGAGAAATCGTGTGGGCGGGTGTGCATGTGAGTGTGTGTGCATGTGTGACAGGGGAAGGGCAGGCGCAGAGTTGGTGCTAAGGGTGATAAATATTACATGTCACTGACAATGACAATTACACATTTCTTATATGTTTTCAAGGAATCAGAACACACCACACACATACACACACACACACACACACACACACACACGTCAGTTTTCAGAGAATTAGAACACAAATTCACTTAACACTGAAATATGCTGAATATAATTTTCATCTTTCTTTGATGATTCAGAAGCTATTTTAGGCTCCCTATGCCTGTGGGTTATTACTATGAACATAAATTATTATCGTGCAATTCCTCACCATTTAGGATGTTCATATTTCTCTGGTTATTTTACCCTGAATGAATGAGAGCTTCTGGTAGTACTTTAATTATTGTGCAGAACTCATCAAGAATGTGCAGATCATTTCAGGGTATGCTTGGGTCAGCTTACAGGGAAACAATAAAACTTGTCCTAAAATGGAAATGTATGTGAAAACTCTGCTAGTTGGGACTGTTTGGTGATTGATTTCCCAAATCAAACATACAAGCATCCCAGGGAGGAAGAGTTCATATTTACTTCAGAAAATCAGAGAAAATTCTAGTGAGGAGGTTGCATTTGGCTTGGCTTTGAAGTATCAACCAATTAACTGAGCCTAGAAGGCATTCCAGCTGTGGACTGTGGAACAGCGGCGTCAACATGCGCTTGTTAGGAATGCAGGATCTCGGGCCATCACTCCAACCAGACTAAATCAGAATCAAAAGTACAAGCAAGAGCCCCAAGTGATTCATGTGCATATTAAGTGTTGAGATACCCTAGTTCAGGATATCACTTGTATTTTTGTAAATAAGGCTGAAAATGATATTCCATTATGAGGATCCTTGCTACCATGCCAAGGAATCTCAACTTTATTTGGTAGATTACAGATAGTATCCAAAGCTTATAAGCATACAGGGACAGCCAGTCTAGACATGAATTAATAGGAGTTGGTGCAGGGCAAGGTCCTAGAAGTGCCCGGATGCATCAAGCTCCTGAACTTGAAATCTGGAGATAGGACAAGTGGTGGGGCAGCTAGACTGACAGGTTATCACTGGGGAGACTGGGTCAGGGGCTATTTACCAGATGCTGATGTGTAAATGGAAGTGTTACTCTGGCTTCTGTGTTTCAGAGAGACAGTCGGGAGGAGACACAGAATCCAGGGGAGAATAGTTAAACGGTTTTGTGTTTATTGAAGACAGAGATTTAACTCTATTTTGGGAGGCTACAGAGAGGATGGATATAAGGATAAAGACACTTGAGAAATGGCAGACGCAAATTGACAAAACCTGGCCTATTCAACAAAGATACCTTGGAGTACATTAACCCTTCAGTTGCAAAATTTTAATATGATTTCTAATGAGAATTGTGCCATTTAGCTGAGCTGAATTTTGCACTCTGACTTTTGGGTAATGGTAATTAATGGAGCTCATCCAATTTGACCAATGTTGTTTTCATTCCTTTTCTTGTCGGTATTGTCTGATTATGCCAAAAATGAATGAGAGATGCGCAGCCCCCCCCCCAAAACGCAATCAATTCAGTTCGGCTTCAACTTTAAAAGCATCTGAAAGGCTTATTTACTCTGCATTTGAATACACACAATGCACAATGAGAGAGTGAGGGCATACTGGCATTAAGTGGCAGAATTATAAAGTCTGTGTGTAAATATAGTCAACACATCATTTTTATTGACAAAGAAAGAAAACCAGCATTTACTGAGCATGTACCAAGTTTTGGTTACTCAGTGAGTGACCTTCCATAAGTGGTCTTCCTTTCATGTCCGCACCAAATCCACAAAAGTTATTTTCACTGTTATGTAAAAACATTAGGACAGAGACTGGCACGCATTATTTGTTCAAGGTTTCTGGGCTCTGAGCCATGGGATTCAGACTCAGAACTGTCTGACTCTGAGGGCTGGGCTTTCTCTCTCATACCATGCTACCTCTCCAGAAGGTAAGATGAAGCATCTTTTAATTATGGTAGGAATTACATTTTCCAGTGAAATGCCTAGAAAAAGCAAAAAGAAAAAAGGAAGAAATGTGAGAAGTCAGCTTTCTGGGGGCCTCTGCTGGACGCCTTTGAGCTGTTTTTGGCTTTGCTGTCTGTTGGGGGCTGCCCTGGGGTCCTTCTGAAGGGGCCACAAACATGAGTGAAGCCAAAAGCTTTGGGGAAAAAAATGAATGGCAAAGCGGGACTTCGGTGATGTTGTAGATTCTGAAAATTTTTGTAACATAACAGTGACAGGTTTTGCCCAATGACTGGGTCTGTAGAGAACACAAATTCTGTGTTTGTGATTTATATTCTCTATTCAGGGTTAACCATATGATGATCAGCTCGGGATTTTTATCTTTATAAGCCCGTTAGCCTCCTCTAGGCTTCCACTGTGCCCTCCGTGATAAAGTCAATGGGGGCCATTTATTGAGTACTTACTATGGGCAAGTCTCATGCGGAGTGCTTCGTATTCACATGATTCCTTTAATCCATTACAATTATCTGTGGGGTAGCTATTTTTTATCCCCACTTGCACACAAGAGCATTGAAGCTTAGAGAAGTAAAATGATTTGCTTAAGCAAGGAAGTGTAAAACTAGTTTGTCATCAGGTCTAACTGTTGATCACAAAAGCAGCTTCTCAGAACCATCAATGCCATACTGCCTGTATTAATCTGTTTTTGCACTGCTATAAAGAAATGCCTGAGATGGGGTAATTCATAAAGACAAGAAGTTTAATTGGCTCATGGTTCTGCAGGCTGTACAGGAAGCATAGCAGCATCAGCTTTGGGGGAGGCCTCAGGAAACATAACGACCGTGGCAGAAGGCAAAGGGGAAGCAGGCACATCACAGCCAGAGCAGGAGCAAGGTCGGGTGGGAGGCGCTACACACTTTTAAACAAGCAGATCTGGTGAGAACTCACCATCAGCAGAAGAGCACTGAGGGGTGGTGTTAAGCCATTCATGAAGGATCAACCTCTATGATCCAGTCACCTCCCATCAGGCCCTACTTCCAACACTGAGGATCACAACTGAACGTGAGATTTGGGGGGAACACAGATCCAAAGCATATACTGCCTTTTAGACACCTGTTTTTTCCCCAAGCATTTGTTGACTTTGCTGACTTTCTCACTGAACTGTGAGCTACTTGAGAGCAAACCTGAGCCTTATCTCTGGGACCTGAAGCCCAGGACAGTACCTGACACATAGTAGGCACTTATAGGCACCGGAAGAAAGAAACGGAGGGAGGGTGGAGGGAGGGCTAAGCTAATATTTAGTGTTTATCCTTGTCTTTTCTATATGTAAACATACATCTTTCTCTATATATATTTAATGTGAGAGCATCAATAATATACATACTTTTTAGTAATTTGAGTTTTCCTTTTGATGTATATGAGCTTCTTTCTGTATTATTCTTCTAAAATTAATTTGATATAAAATAAATATGTACAACTATTATGTATCCGTAATAATTAAAAATGACAAAAATTTTAAAACATGTTTCCCGTTTTCCTCTCTTTCTACCAGAAAAATAAGCTGTTTATTGGGTGAAATCAAGATATATTACCTTGAGATTCTCTCATGGGGCACACAGGCTCCTGGAACTCTATTTAAAACTTAGTTTTCAGAAAAAATTAGCCATCCTGAATGTAGGACTAGATAGAGTTGTAAGGGCAAAGACTGCTAAGGTTGTTTCCAAGTTTAATTTTATCTCATCCTAGAGTCACAATATTAGCTAGAAGCCCCAAAACAGCACAAAAGGAAACATTCATGCTCTTAATAAATTACATCAATACTCCAGGTTTTCATGTTTTAAAAGGATAAAGTAGGTTACCACCCACAAACTGCGTATTTAGTTATGCACAAGTGTGGTTAGTGTTCACTGTGTGTTGGTTGTTGATTGGATTTGGTAAGTTAATCTCTTTTAACCTCATTTTCAACAACTGAACATTTTTTCCCTCAGGGCTTAGTGAGGGACCAGGAATGCGATCCAGGGCCTTGGATCCAAGAACTTAATCCCCAGAGTGTGCTGTGTTTGGAGAATCAGGTGAAGTCCTGTGAAACCTGCACAGACCTGGGCCCTTTGTTTCTGTGGTTTTGAACCAGTCTAAAGGTTTGCTGCCAATGGTGGAGATGAGACTTGTGTGAAACCACCCAGAGAGAGGGAGGATCTGCTGAGAGGGAGGACACTGGCTTTTCCTACTTACCTTGTGCAGGTCCTGCTCATCCTTCCCCATCTAGAAACTGACTTGGGTCTTCCCATCCTAACCAGCCAAGCTCCTTCTGCCTTCCTGCAGAAGCATGAGCCAACTACACTCTCCACAGGAACGCTGACACATTTTGGTCCCATGGTCAAAGTTCTAAATCTCGAGAACTGCAGGGAGACCATGTCTCCAGCTGATAGCACAGCAAGTGCAAAAACGTTTATCAGCATGACTAGACCCCGTCCATGGGTCTGAGTCACGGAGATTCAGGAATCTAGTTTTATAATCTTCCTAAGCTTCAGATTATAAATAAGGATAATAAATAAATTTCATAGAGTAGATGGGAGAGTTAACTTAGGAAATATGTGTAAAGTACATAACATATCGGCCACGTGACTAAGGTCTTATACTTGCACGGAATCACCACACATGTATTAAGCACTGGCTTTGTGCCAAGCCTAAGGTGCCAATGGCAAGACAGACATGATTCCTTTCTACCAGGAGATTATATTTTAGTAAACTGAATACATGTTAATACTTTTTTTCACCATTATTACATGGTTTATCAGTTATCTATTGCTATGAAAGCCTCAAAACTTACAGGCTTGAAACAAACCTTTCCTGTCTTTGTTTCTATAGGCCAGGAATTTGGGGGCCATTTAAGCTGGATGGTTCTCACTTAGGGCCACTCAAGCATATGGCTGGAGCTTCAGAGCCATCTGAAGGCTGGACGGAGGCTGAAAGATCTGCTTCCAAAATGGCACCCTCGCTGGAAGCCTTAGCCCCTCACCATAAAGCCCCCTCCATAAGAGTACCTGAGACCTCACAAGGCAGCAGACTTTCCCCAGAGTAAGTGTTCCACAAAGAGGGCCACATCTTGTAACTTCCAGGCTATTCCCTTTGTTAGAAATGTTGCAGAGAGTAATATGTGTAAACAGGGCCTGTAGGATCCCAAAGATGGCCTTATCTTCCATCTGCTGTACAAAGTACAAATTAATGGAAGATTCATTTTCTAGAATGCTCCTAGTTTCCCTTTCATTTCTGCTTCTTTCAAGATCTGTGAGAAGAGCTTTGTCCTTTCCAAAAAACAGGGCACTGAACTTGAGATTCTTTTCCTTTTTAATCTGTAAGAAAAGTTCTTTAAGTTCAAAACCTTATTAATAGTGAAGTAGTATGAAATACATAAAGCCTCGGTAGTATGTTCAGTCACCATAAGTGAGCATAACACTTCTGGTTTTCCTAGAAATGATTGAAAATCTTGGGTGCTCAAGCCCTTTTTCTTATGCCACAGTTCTTTCTCAGAGCTGATAAACATGTTTACTTCAATAAAATACGTAAAACCTACCTTAATGTGCCTCATTTTATTAATTTAGTCCTTCTAGGAGGATACTTCTATATCTAAAAGGGCCTGGGATCCTTTAACAGAGAGAAAATTATCCACACATCATTCAGAACACCTGCAATAACTTAAAATGCAGGATATGAATGGTTAGGCATTGGTGTGTGTGACTGATATACGTTAATCTTACTAACCACCGCACTGCGTGAGTAGGTACCTTAAATCTGCTGGTTTATAGACAAAGCAAAGCAAACTCATGTTTCTCCTGTAACTGTGTTTTAAGAATGAGAACTAGTACAAGATTTCCACTGGCAAAGCATGTTAGAAGCCAGGTGGGACCCTCTGTGGATTTTCATGGCATGTTTTTCACCATGTGCTGTTTACCCTATTGTTAATTATCTGTGGTTAGGTCAACACCCTGAAGAAGAAAAAGCCTAAGACACTGTCCTCCTTCTTCTGTTTCCTTCCCTCTCCCTTAGAGTCATGTTTAATTGATGTCATTTCTACTGGCAAAGTAAAGAAGACAATTTGTATCTACTTTGGGAGCTCAACGTTTTCCTGCTCATAACTTTTCGGTGGGGTTCCACTGCTCTTAGTAGGAAGACGAAATTTCTCTCTTTGGCCCACAAGGCTCTGCGTGGCCTGACTGGTCCTGTGCTTCTCTCCATCTGCATTTTTGTATACTGTTTCTTTTGCTCTCTTGGGATCAGTCACATTGGCCTTCCTTTGTCCCTCAAAGTACTCATGATCCCTCCTGCTAGAGGACTTTTACACATGCTGTTCATGTTGCTCCCTTCGCTCGTAATGATCTTTCCTCTTATCTTCCCCCGAAACTCTCAGCTCAAGGTATTTCAGGGGAGCCTTGCTCAACTTCCCTGACTAGGTCAGATCCCATTATTGGGTCCCCAAGTGCCATGTCATCTTCTTTTTCACCCTATGTTTGTTGCTCTTCTAATGCATGTTGGTTTGTGTAACTAATTCCTATTCATCTTCTTTGGTGGATGGACGTCAAAGAATGTGTCTGGTTTTGATCACCCTGGTACCCAGGTACACAGCACAGTGCCTGGAACATCACAGATGTGTGATCAATACTTGCTGAGTAAATGCATGAATGCACCAGGATTTGGACTTCCAGCACTTTCATTTTCTAGCTGTGTGGATCTGGGCATATTCCTTCAATTTTTCTACCTTTAAGTTTGTTCTCTGCCAAGTGAAGTTGATAGTATACACTGCCTTCATTGTCATGAAGATTAAGTGGGGTTACTAATGTAAAAAATGCTTAACACAGTGCCAGGAAAGTAGCAGAAAATAAATATTGGAATATTTGTATTAATCTTCAGCCATCACATAGCCTTTTGAAAAACATCGTGACTTTTTCGTATTTAACAGTCAACGTGATTTTTAGTTGAGTCTAGACCAGTGCTTTTTCGTCTTATAGATGAGGAAATGCTGGAGGAGAAGGCTTTAGTTTCCTGCAGTGGTCAGTGATTGCTTAAAGCCCATTCTTCATTTTGGCAATGAGGACGTTACCCTTCTAAATACAAGATTCAGTTATAAGTACTGAACGTAAGAAGCCAGTAACCTCCTTTCTGTGTTTGATTTTTAGTCTTTGATGCCTTTTTCTCCTCATCAGAGTTTCATCTCATTTCTACCTGAGATTCTACATCCCTCATATTTATGTTTAAATGAATGTAATTTGGATCTGTTGCTAAGAGGACTGGGTTCTATTGTCTGTTCTTTGCCTCATGTACAAAGAGGCCCAGTTCTAGAGGAGGGGAGAGAAAAGAAAGATGGTGTCTTCATGAATGGATGGATGGTACCCAGGATCTCCCATCACATAAGATGCATCTTGGATTTGGGGAAGTGAGATGACTTCCAAACCTCACCCACTGGTAGAGTGTTGACCCACCTTGTAACTCTAGACAAGCTTGAGCCAGTCACACATCATGTGACATAAGGCCAGTGTAAACAGACCATTCATACTGCAGGTTCAATGTCTTTCACACTGCCTAGGAATCAGTTCACCCTTGTTCAGATTCTTGGCTTTGTCTCCTATTTAAAAAATCTCTTCCTATTTTTTGGACTTTGCAACTGAACTTGGTATCTTTAGCTTGGTCTTCAACCCTGATGATGCTAATAATGATAAATTAATAATTCATATTTATCACATACCTGCCATGTGCCACATGTAATATATACTATTTGTAATTTTTATAATAATCCTCTATTATACTCAGTATACAGACAAAGAAATTGAAGATCATAGATATGCGATTGCTTTCACATCAGTTTATAAGTGGCTGAGTTGGGCCCTTCTGATACTCAAGCTTTATCCTTTCTACCATGGGACATTGTTTCTCTTTAGCTCCTACTCTCGGAAGCCAAACCCTAGATGTTGCCTTCATTTGGACCTCCCAGTCCCTATTGAAGCAAGACTGTAGACAATACTGCCAAGCATAGATCATATTGCCTCACTCTTGAGTCCAACGCCTTCCAAGCTGCTAGTTATGGGCAAATCAGAGAATGAGGTGGGATGTAGGATAAAGAGGGGTTAGGGATGGTGGTGTTGCAGTGCTGTAGGGGTGGGGAGGATAACAGGATAGGGGATGTCAGAAGAAACATGTGTAGGGGTAAAATGGTACTCAATCATCAAAGATTCCTTTATGGCTCAATAACCCATTAAACTGTGGGGCCCATTTATAATGAGACCTCATGCAAGGGTGCATTAATTTAATCATTGCTCCACTGCCACCCCCACAGGTCCCCAGTGCATTCTCAGCACTGAGAATATGTATGGTTTTATTTCATAATTAGCTTGTCCCAGAAGGCCTGAGTGCTAGCAGAGAAAATAGCTCACTGAAAGAGAAACAAAGACAAACAAGTTTGTGGTTATTTTAATGCCTCTAGGAATGAACCCCACCAAGACACTGGGGACCTTCAGTGATGGCACTCAAAGCAATCAGTCATGTGCTAATTTCAAAGATGATGTTAGATCTCTGGATCTTTATGGCTTAGGGCCCTTTTCATCAAGCAGAATCCAACCACAGTCTTAAAATAGCTGTTGTCTCTTCATGTGGGCAATAGCCACATCTTTTTCAATTCCCAAGCCACTCCAAATCACATGGAAAAATATTGGCGGCTTTCATATTACACAATGTCCTCATTGGACACAGAGTTAAGACCAAGAAGATCTATTTGTCTTACCCTGGTTACGTCAGTGGGCCATGCGGCAAGGTCCCCTAGAATCTGATTCACTTCTCCTTTGGAGCATCCTGACAAGCCAAGGCAAACAGCACCTGGACCTTTGGATCCAGTGAACATCAGTCCTTCTCTGATTATCTAATTTCCTAAACGCCCTTGACATCTCCTCTTTAAAGTTGCAATGCTCAATTTAGGCCTCTGCAGTAAATTACGGAAAATGAGCTATGAAATGGAAATCTCTCTGGACCTGGACGAAGCCTGAGATAACATTAATTCCTCTTTGGCCATAAAAACGTCCATGTTGTGTCTGTTCTGAATTAGCAACATGTGGAGGAAGTGATTCTGATGATGATGCTTTAGATTTTAAGCATAATTGCTGCCTTCCAATTCGTTTTTGGTGATGTGAGGCTCATACCAACAGCAGAAGCCAGAGAAATTGCTCAGATGTGGTCTTTTCATTGCTTATTAAAGTTATTTCCTTTTCATAATAAGAACACCACAGTACAAGCAGTACAGTTTTGGTGAATCTCATTATGTAACTCTTGGCTTTTATTTAATAATGACTGAAAGAACCCACAATCCTGCTATCTCTGAAATTCTTATCTAGTTTATTATTTATATGAGCTGCATATTCTGAATACACAATTCTCCAGCTTCATGCCTTTCCCACTTACCCTCACTTTTCATTCTCTAGTGACCCTGGATTGCTAATTATGCCTCCTATATAATCATACTCTTTCCTACTTCTATGATTCTGAACAGTTTCCTCAACTATCTCTCTGCTCACCCTAGGGTCTGTTTCACAGGTAGACTCCTCCGGCTCCTTCACAACCCAATTAAACACAAAGGGAGCAGTGGTGGTAACAAAGCTAACTCTCAGTTTGAACATTAGGGTAAAAACCATAAGAGGAACAATTCTTATGTAAGGCTGCAGCTACCTCTTAATTTGTATTTGTATTTAAGTAAGAGTTCAATAAATATTTGAGTTAAAAAAATTTAAAAATAGTATTCAGACATCATGTTTTTTGAGAAGCTCAAATCTCATTAAACCACCTGGCATACACAAATGTGGGTCCAAGAAATCTCGAGATTGAAAGGGTGAATGGCTACCCTTAGCATGTAGGGATCTTGTAAACAAGAATAGGGACTTAGTTTTTAGTCTGAAAAGATTGAGGGCAGATGTCTTGAGAAAAGCTAACAGGGCCTAAGGTAATGCTATTCATTCATTCATTCATTCATTCAGATGGGGTCTCACTCTGTCATCAGGCTGGAATGCAGTGGCACAATCATGGCTCATTGCAGCCTCAACTTCCCAGGCTCAAATAATCCTCCCAGCTCAGCCTCCCTAGTAGCTGGAATCACAGATGCATGCCACCATGCCTGGCTATTCTTCTTTTTCACTTTTCATAGAGATAGGATCTCACTACTTTTGTCCAGGCGAGTCTTGAACTACTGGGCTCAAACTATCCTGCTGCCTTGGCCTCCCAAAATGCTCGGATTACAGGCATGAGTCACTGCACCTGGTCTAGTAATCCTTTTCAAATTCCTGTGCTTCTAGCTCCCCAGTTCCATGACCACTCAAGTTTCCAATGCTACAATCGTGGCAGACAAGACTAATCCATAGTTGATGCTTCAGCCAGACCTTGCCTGCTGGCAAGTGAAGGAGCAATTATATCCTATGCTTAAACTGAGTGATGAACAGACTGCCAAGGGCCATTTTGGGGGCACGCTTCCGTCTCTGCAGAAAGTATAAAACTAAATCAAATAAATATAAACAGAATCATCCTGGGAGGCCTTCAGGCTGATCTCTGCACAATATTGCATCCAGAAGACATAAATTGGACTCAAAAGAGCTTGGAAAAGTAATGTATTTAGGGAAGTTCTTCCGAGGAGATAGAGATGAGGAAAAAGATCACATAAGACAGCGAATCAAAATATTCTTTAATCTCAAGAAGTTGATCCACTAAATTTGACTCATTTGTAAAATAAGTTCCACCAAATGAATGCATTTGTTTCCAATTCCTTAAACTCAAAGTTATATATCCAGATTGTAAACAAGGATACTTGACCAACAAGAGAGAGGCATGTGTAAGAAGTGATACTGGCCTCAGGATACTGAGGTAGCTAGCAAGTCAAGACTGGCATTTCTAGAACAGTCTATTTTCTACTATGTACAATCCGTGACATGGAACGAACACATTTCATATATATGTCACTTTACTTCTGTTATAACAGGAAAATTTAGCTCAGGAGAGGATAGCTCTGAGGAAAAAAGCCATTTTTATGGTACTGTCCCTGCTTCTTAACAAAGAAATGCTTCTCTTACACATTTAAAAAATATCTCTTCCAATGACATTAAATTGTACTTCTAAATAGGGAGAAAAATGTATAAAAAGCAATGGCTTATTTTGCTGTCAACCCTACGGAAAAACCAGGCTTTATTAGAAACTCCACTGCAGACCTAACCTTAGCAGCTGTGTTACTGAAAGCCATTCAACTAATATCATTTTTCAAAATTTAGATTTATGCATCAGCAAAGCAAATGCCAAGTATATTTCTACTGCTATCATAATACCTGATGAGACCATATTACAGATTTTTAGATTGGGTTTAAACTTGGTTTTTAAAAGAAACAATGGCTAAATAGACATCTCTTTGTATTTGTGGTTTTTCTTTCATCATTTCTTAAGGTATGTTTGGGATCAAAATGAATTCATGTCTGTACTTCAGAGATTCAATGTTTGCTTGAAGGTAAATAGGTAATAGGCTCAGTCTGTGATATGTGTTCAATGTGAGGGATGATGAAAAACCCAGCTGAGGTCATCTGGATTGATGGTCTGGAGTGTCAGGTCAGCATGAAAGGTCTGTACCCACCTTCCAGAGTTTCCTGCCAGAATGTAGTGTCGTGAGCACAGTTGGAGGAGCCACAGTGGAAACAGGGTAAGATAGAGGATGAGCAGGGAAGGGAGGTTGCATATTGAGATTGGCGATAAGGAAAGCCAGAGATATACAAGAAAAGTATAAAATGCAGTCAGGATGAGCAACTCTGTACTTTGCCCAAGAGAGAATTAGTGGTTGAAATCCTTTATGTCAGTGTTGCAGAAGTGGATGTCAAGAGAAGAAGGTATAAAAGGAGAGGACTCCTACAATGAATAGCATGGCAGAAACTGTCAGTTACGCACCCACATCTTTTATAGCCTTCTTGGTAAGTAAAAATGCCTCATATATTAGCCAGACACTTAGACGCTCAAAATCAGACCACACTTTCCAGACTCCCTTGCAGCTAGGTGCAACCACGGACTGCATTCTACCAGAATATGAGCAGAAGTAGTGTGTCCAATTTCCAGGAAATGTTGTAAAGGCAGAAAAGTATTGCTCTTCTCTTAGAATTTTCTCTTTGAATGCAGATGTGATGGACAGAAAGGAGCAGTCATCTTGGATCACACATTAAAAGCTCTCAGTTGACAGCAGAACTATGAGTTAGAAGGATCTAGTTCTGGGCTGCCTAAATTTTTATGAGAAGGAAATACATTTCTTTTTTTCCTCTTGAACTTATTTTATTCATTTGCTTCCTTTTTAACTAAAACTTTTACAACAGTTTTAGGTCCTCAGCAAAATGGGGAGGAAAGTGTAGGGATATCCTACATATCCTCTGCCCCACACACTCATAGTCTCCCCTATTATTAACATCCACCATCAGAGTGGTACATTTGTTACAACTGATGAACCTACACTGACAAATTATCATCACCCAAAGTCCATGGCTTACCTTAGAGTTCACCCTTATTGTACACTCTAGGGGTTTGGACAAATGTCTAATGATATGTATTAACCATTATAGTGTCATACAGAGTATTTTCACTGTCCTAAAAATCCTCCATGCTCTACCTATTCATCACTCTTTCGCCCAGAATCCTTGACAACGACTGATCTTTTTACTGTCTTCGTAATTTTGCTTTTTCCAGAATGTCACATAGTTGGAAGCACATAGTGGCTAGGCTTTTCAGATTGGCTCCTTTCACTGAGTAATACGCATTTAAATTTCCTTCATGTCTTTTCATGAATTAATAGCTCATTTCTTTTTGCCACTGAAAAATATTCAATTACCTGAGGTACCACAGTTTGTTTATCCATCCGCCCATGAAGGACATCTTGGTTGCTTCTGAGTTTTGGCAATTATAAACGAAGCTTCTATACACATCCTTTGGGTAACATCAAAGAGTGTGATTGTTTGATCATACGGTAAGGATATAATTAGTTGTTGTTGTTTCTGAGAACAGGTCTCACTCTGTCACCCAGGCTGGGCTGCACTGGTACACTCTCAGCTCACTGCAGCTTCGACCTCCCAGGCTCAAGTGATCCTCTTGCCTTAGCCTCCCAAGCACCTTGGACTATAGGTGCACGCCACCATGCCTGGCTAATTTCTGTATTGTTTGTAGAGGTGATGTTTTGCCATGTTTCCCACGCTGGTCTTGAACTCCTGAGCTCAATCTTCCTGCTGGGGCCTTCTAAAGTGTTGGGATTATAGGCATGAGCCACTGTGCATAGCATGATATTACTCGTTTTGCAAGAAACAGCCAAATGTTTTCCAAAGTGGCTGGACCATTTTGCAGTTCCACCAGCAATAAATGGAAGTTCCTGTCATTCCACATCCTTGTCAGCATTTGGTCTTGTCAATATTCTGCATTTTGGCCATTCTAATAGGTACATAGTGGTTTCTCATTGTTGCTTTAATTTGCATTTTCCTGATGACATGATGTGAAGCATCTTTTGTCATGCTGATTTTTCATCTGTATATCTTCTCTGGTGAGATGTTTAATGTCTTTGGCCCATTTTTAAAATTGGGTTGTTTGGTTTCTTATTGTTGAGTACTAAGAGTTCTTTGGGCTGGGCCTGGTGGCTCATGCCTGTAATCCTAATACTTTGGAAGGCTGAGGCGGGTGAATCACCTGAGGTCAGGAGCAGCCTGACTAATGTGAAGAAACCCTGTCTCTACTAAAAATACAAAAATTAGCTGGGCATGGTGGTGCGTGCCTGTAGTCCAGCTACACAGGAGGCTGAGACAGGAGAATAGCTTGAACCTGGGAAGCGGAGGTTGCAGTGAGCCAAGATTGCACCACTGCACTCCAGCCTGGATGACAGAGTGACAATCCATCTCAAAGAAAGAAAGAAAGAGTTTGTTGTATATTTTTTCAGATATGTCTTTTGCAAGTATTTTTATTCATTCTGTGGCTTGTCTTTTCGTTCTCTTGAAGTGTATTTTGCAGAGAAAAAAATTTAATTTTAAAGAAGTCCAGGCTGGGTACAGTGACTCACACCTGTAATCTCAGCACTTTGGAAGGATGAGGCAGACAGATCATGACGCCAGGAGATCCAGATTATTCTGGCCAACATGGTGAAACCCTGTCTTTACTAAAATACAAAAAATTAGCTGGGTGTGGTGGCATGCTCCTGTAATCCCAACTACTCAGGAGGCTGAGGCAGGAGAATTGCTTGAACTCAGGAGGCAGAGGCTGCAGTGAGCTGAGATCATGCCACGACTGCACCCTGGCCTGGCGACAGAGCAAGACTGCATCTCAGAAAAAAAAGAAAGAAAGAAAGTCCAGCTTACTCTTTATTTCATAGATCATGCCTTTGGTGTTGTATTAAAAGTCATTGCCAGTCCAGAGGTTATTTAGATTTTCTTGTGTATTATTTTCTAGAAGTTTTACTTTTGCCTTTTATAGTTAGGTCTGTGATTCATTTGAAGTTATTTTTGTGAAGGCTATCTTTATCCCTGATCTTTTTTTTTTTTTTTTTTGCTTTGAAGTCTGCTTTGTCTGAAATTACTATAGTTATTTCTGCTTTCTCTTGATTAGTGTTAGCATGGTATATCCTTCTTCATACATTTACTTTTAATCTATATGGGCTTTTACATTTAAAGTGGGTTTCTTGTAGCTAACATTTATAGTTGGGTCTTGGTTTTTTATCCACTCTGACAATCTCCGTCTTTTAATTGGTGCATTGAGACCATTGACATTCAAAGTGATTACTGATATAGTTGAATTCATACCTACCATATTTGTTACTGTGTTCTATTTGTTGCCCTGTTATTTTTTCCTTTTTTGTCTGCCTTTTTGGTTTTAATTAAGCATTTTAGATCATTCTATTTTCTCTCCTTTCTTAGCATATTAAGTATACCTCTTTTTTAAAAATGATTTTCCTTTAGGCTCCTTGACTGTGCAATAAATATTTACAACTAATCCAAGCCCATTTTCAAATAACCACTGTGCAACTTCTATGGACAGTGTGAGTACTGTATAGTAAAAACCTAACCCCAATTCCTTCCTCTCAGCCCTGGTATTATTACTGTATTCATTTCACTTATACATAAGCGTGCATAAACATATATGTACATACACACACAAGGTGTACAGATGCTCCTTCACTTACAAGGGAGTTATGTTCCAGGAGATGCATCACTTTGCATTTAAAACCCTGGTAAATCCACTGTGATGTTGAAAAATCATATGTCGAACCATCATCACTGTCTGTATAAGTAAGCATAGGCAATTATACATCATTGCTATTTAATATTTTGATCAAACTGTTATCTGTTAGATCAGTTAAGAATAAAAGAAAAAAGTTGTTTTTTTTTTTTGAGACAGAGTTTCGCTCTTGTTACCCAGGCTGGAGTGCAATGGCGCGATCTCGGCTCACCACAACCTCCGCCTCCTGGGTTTAAGCAGTTCTCCTGCCTCAGCCTCCCGAGTAGCTGGGACTACAGGCACGTGCCACCATGCCCAGCTAATTTTTATATTTTTAGTAGAGACGGGGTTTCACCATGTTGACCAGGATGGTCTCGATCTCTTGACCTCGTGATCCACCCGCCTCGGCCTCCCAAAGTACTGGGATTACAGGCGTGAGCCACCGCGCCCGGCCAAGAAAAGAGTTTTTATTTTAGCTTTGTATATTTCTTCTCTGATGCTATTCCTTTTTTTAATGTAGATCTGAATTTCTGACCCATGTTATTTTCCTTCTCTCTAAAGATCTTCTTTTAACATGTTTTGCAAGGCAGGTCTCTTGGCAATGAATTCCCTCAAGTTTTCGTTCCAAGAGACTCTTCCTTGCTTCGTCACTTTTTGAAGGTTAAATTTTGCAGGTCACAGAATTCTAGGTTGCTGTTTTTCTCTCTAAGCACTTACAAGTTTCGCTTTATTCCTTTTTTGTTTGTGTGGTTTCTGAGGAAAAGTCAAATGTAATTCTTATTTTGCTTCTATATACGTAAAGTGTATATTTTCTTCTGGCTTAAGATTTTTTCTTTACCTTAGAATTTCTACAGTTTGAAAATGATTTGCTTAGGTATAATTTTTTTGAAATTTATTCTGCTTGGTGTTCTTTGAGGTTTCAGGATCTGTGATTTGGTGTCTCATATTAATTTGGGGACAATTCTCAGTCATTATTGTTTCAAATATTTCTTCTATTCCTTTCTCTCTGTCTTCTCCTTCTGGTATTCCCATTCTGCATATTTACATTTTTTTGAAATTGTCCCACAGTTCTTGAATCCTCTTTCCATTTTTCCAGTCTTCATTCTCTTTCCTTTTTTGCTCTGGAGGTTTCTATGGATAGATCCAGAAGCTCAGAAATTCTTTTCTCAGCCATGTCCAGTCTCCTAATTAGCTCCTCAAAGGTGTTCTTCATTTCTGTTATAGTGTTTTATATCTCTAATTTTTGTTCGTTTGTTTGTTTCTTAGGATTTCTGTCTCTCTGCTTACACTGTCCATGTGTTCCTGCATGCAGCCTACTTTATCCATTACACCCTCTAGCATATAAATCATAATTGTCTTAAATATCTGTCTGCTAATTCCTACATCTCATGCTTGCTCTGTCTTTGCAAACTGTGGGTTTTTTTTTTTTTTTTTTTTTTTTTTTTTTGCCTTTTATTATGCCTTGTACTGTTTTCTGGATAGCTGAACAGGATGCACTGGGTAAAAATAACTGCTAGAAATCGGCCTTCATAATATGGTGGTAAGGTGTTGGGGAGCATTTGACACTCCTGTGATCAGGTGCCACTCTTTCAGTGGGCCTGTGTTCCTGGGCTATGGACCTCAAAAGTGCTCATTGGTTCCTCCTCCTGCCCCATCTCCTTTATCTGGGACAGGACTGCTAGAGTGGGCTGGAGTTGGGTATGTCCCTTTCTCCAACTCAGTTAGCTCTGATAAAACATCAGCAGGTTAGACTCTGGTTAACTAGTTTCCCCTGAGGGCAGGCCTTATTAAGGATAGACTGCCCTGTAGTATTAGGTTTTGCATTACTTCTTTTTTTTTTTTTTTTTGATTGTTTGTTTGTTTTTCAGACTCCTCTTGTTACCCAGACTAGAGTGCAATGGTGTGATCTCGGCTCACTGCAACCTTCACCTCCCAGGTTCAAGGGATTTTCCTGCCTTGGTCTCTTGCAGCTGGGATTACAGGTGTCTACCACCACATCTAGATAATTTTTGTATTTTTAGTAGAGATGGGTTTTCTCCATGTTGGTTAGGCTGGTCTCAAACTCCTGACCTCAGGTGATCCACCCGCCTTGGCCTCCCAAAGTGCTGGGATTACAGGTGTGAGCTACTGTGCCTGGCCTAGGTTTTTCATTACTTTTAATGGCAAAAAATGCAATTACTTTTGCACCAACCTAATATTTTATAACGGTTCTGGCTCCCCTACCCCTGCCAGAAGCAGGAGGGGATTTTTCTTTGATGTTTACTGTGAGAACCTGCTGAGCGTCTGGAGGTAAAATTCAGAAAAAGCATGAGCCTCATCGTCCCCATGACTAGGCCTTCCTGGAATTTTTCACTGTCAGACTTGTCCACATCCAGCCTACAACAATTCATCAATTTCTCTCCCAGGACAAGTTCTCATGGAGGTTGCTGCCCTGGTGTTTTGTGATTCTCTGTATCTGCCTGCCTCTCCGTTTTGGGGGGCAGTCGTTTATTCTGTTGCTTCACTTCTCATATGGATCTAAGAAGAGGTGTTTTCCAGTTTGTTCTGCTTTTTTCTTGATAGGATGGAGTGGCCACTTCCAACCTCCTCATAAGAGGGACCAGAAGCCAGATGTCCAATGTATGTTTCCGTTGTTGTTATTTATACCCCTGTTATTTTCAGTTTTCAGTTGTCTGCAGTCAATTTAAGTAATACAGGTGGAGAGGAAGGAATGGATGAGAGAAGGAATCTGAACTGTGTTGTTTTCGGACACGTGATTGCCACATTCCTTCTTCTTCTTTTGCTTTCTCCACTCTCCAAGGATGAGGGAGTGGAAGCATCATGGACTGACCTTGGACCGACCTAAAACGGCTAAGACTCAACCAGAATTTTCTGCAATTTGAAGATTTATAAGTTCCTCCTCATACCTCAATTTGTATAGTAACAGCCTATGGTACTAAAAGAGCATCAGATCAAACCAAAAGATGAACTTTCCCTGGCACATCAGGGACCCCTCACTCCTTGGCTTCAAGTGACAGAAATGTTCCCAGGTCCCCACTTTTCCTCAAACCCACTTTACAAGCACTGATAGTTCTCCTGCTGTCTCCAAAGTAGGGGGAGGTATAGGGTAGTGGGTCAGGCACTGCCAAATGAGAGCCCAGGAGCCAAATCTAGTCCGCCACCTGTTTTTGCATATCTTGTAGCTAAGAATGATTTTCACATTTTTAAATAGTTGAAAAAAAAGTCAAAAAGAATATCTTGTAGCACACGAAAATTCTATAACATTCATATTTTACTGTTCAGTAAAATGTTTTATTAGGCCGGTCACGGTGGCTCATGCCTGTAATCCCAGTACTTTGGGAGGCTGAGGTGGGCGGATTACCTGAGGTCAGGAGATTGAGACCATCCTGGCCAACATGGTGAAACCTCATCTCTACTAAAAACACAAAAATTAGCTGGGCATGGTGGCAGGAGCCTGTAATCCAAGCTACTCAGAAGACTGAGGCAGGGGAATTGCTTGAACCCGGGAGGCTGACACTGCAGTGAGCCAAGATTGCTCCACTGCGCTCCAGGCTGGGAGACAGAGCAAGACTTTGTCTCAAAAAAAAAAAGGTTTTATTGGCATACGGTCACGTTGAGAGGTCAGGCCAGAGACTCAGTGGCCTGCAAAGCCTAAAATATTTACCATCTGGCCTTTTATAGAAAAAAATTTGCCAACTCCTGTAGTAAGTAAGAGCAGTAGATTGGTTTATCTTCAGTTTCCTCATCTGTAAAACTTGGATATAATACTTTTTTCACAGAGTTTTGTGAGAATGAAATGAAGTAAACAAAAGATTTCCTAGCTTGAGGTATGTGCCTAAATATGATAGCTTCTGTCATTTCAAGTTTCTTACCCCATGAAGGCTTAAGTTCTTCTCTTAAAATAACCTTTATCCACACACACATGAAAAAAATTGTATTTCAGATATCAGTCTGAAAAACTACTGTTGATTGTAAGATTAAAGTAAATGGCACTAGAGTACGATCCATATATCTACATCTCTGAGGGCGTTTTTAAATTTCAACAAAAGCTCCTGACTCGAATAGATCAATAAACTATATTGGTGATGTATGTATTGGGTGATGAGTTCTTGAGTATTTCTTGTCTACAGTGAAAGCTATGACTCCACTGGTCCTCAGTAACATATTTGGAGACTGCCTTTTTAAAATGTTCACAAAGCTACAAATATATAAAATTGATGATAGTATTCGTTCACTCAGTAAGTGTTCATTAGGCTCCTATTATGTGGGCGGAACCCATTATAGATTCTGGGGATAAACTATGAAAGTGGCAGTCAGGGTTCCTGTCTTTGAGGAGTTTACAGGTTAAGGGAAGTCACAGGAAAAATCATCAGCCACATCCTTGAAACACTCAAAGTGTTCTTAATTAATCCTGTTTCGTTAACAGGATTTGGTTGATGTATTGTCAATCACTGAGCTGAAAGGAAATTTAAGAGATCCTGATTGATAGTTAACTTTGTATTCTGCTATTATTTCTACGGGATCACCTTATCACCATCATAGGATATCACATCTTATTAAATTCTCTTATCTTTTCTCTAAGGAATTGTTCTTAGGTAGGTTACAAGAATATTCTGTTGTGCTCAGATGAGGAAATTTTTAAAAAGCAATCATGCAATTATTGTAATGAACTGTAGGGAATACAAGCATCTGATAAGAAATTCTATGTTTCATTTAAGTTAACAAAGCTGTTCTTGGAGTATACCATGTGGTGGAAATGTTTATTTTGAAACCATTATATTTGGTCTTCCCATTAAACAGAACATTTTTGAAATTGTAGAATTTTGCTCTTAGTTTTGCAAAAACCAGAACATTATACCAACATGGCATTATTTTTGTGCATCAAATATTAAGGTACTAAATAACTGCATTTTTAAAAATTTCAAATATTTTTCATTTCATTCCAATTTATGGTAGGCAAATTAGGTGAGAAAAAACTTAATGCATCCACCTAAAACCCTTTAAACAATTCTTTCTTTTTAATTATCTTTTGGCAATAAAGATGATCAAAATAGTCAGAATTTCAATTGTAATCTTATTTGCTTCAGGAAAAGAAGGAGACTCTGTTGAGTGGTTGAATAGCATATTTTTTATTTTTTATTTTTTTATTTTTTATTTTTATTTATTTATTTTTTAATTGGATTTTAGGTTTGGGGGTACATGTGAAGAACATGCAAGATTGTTGCATAGGTACACAC
Source organism: Alouatta palliata (assembly GCA_004027835.1). Taxonomy (NCBI): domain Eukaryota; kingdom Metazoa; phylum Chordata; class Mammalia; order Primates; family Atelidae; genus Alouatta; species Alouatta palliata. The sequence continues at coordinate 52,026 of PVKV010007706.1, forward strand.
ATGGCAGTGTGATTTGCTGCCTTCCTCCCCATCACCTAAATCTGGCATTTCTCCCCATGCTATCCCTCCCCAACTCCCCACCCCCCACTGTCCCTCCCCTTTTTCCCCCCTACAGATCCCAGTGTGAGATGCTCTCCTCCCTGTGTCCATGTGTTCGCACTGTTCAACACCCATCTCTTTCTAGCTCTTCTCTCATTATCTGCCTGGGAAATCCTAGCCATCTTCAGGACTCAGATCGAACATTAGCTCCTCTACAAAACCTCTGCAGTCCCTCTTGTTCCTGGGCAGAGCTGGTGTCTCCGTGCTCTGCAATTCCGTAGCACTTCATTATAGCACTTTCTATGCTGCACTGTAATTATTTGTTTACTCTCCTGTCCCTCCCATTAGACCTTGCTGTTCCCCAAAGCACATACTCTGTCAGATTCATCTTTATATCCTCTGCTTTGGAAACACTGCCTGACACTCATCAGGACTCAGTAAGTGCTGGATAAACAAATTAATACGCAAACAACCTGATAGAAAACCAACACTGAAGAGTTTGCCCAGGACTCTTGGGTATCATTTGAGATCAGCTATGTCAATACGTAGTTCAGTTCCTGGGTACATAAGCATTACCTAATTTAATCCTCATTACAACCCAGGGAAGCAAGCACTGTTACTCTCGATTTACCAATGAAGAGACTGATGCTTGCAGAGGTTACGGAACTTGTCCATATTGGAAAGCACAGCTCCACGTAGAGAGTCATTCTCACTCAACAACAGCTGTTATTATCAGCACATGGAAGAGGAAGAGGCCTTATTCTGAGTTGTGATAGAAACCAAAATGAGAATTGGCACATGGACTTCAACTTGTTGGTTTTAGTTCAAGAGAAACGTTTATTACATGTTTAGAACTGCCCAGCAGTAAAACAGCTTCTGTGAAAACCTAGAAAACTCTCTGTTCTTTGACATAGTCACACTCAGGCTAGGTGGGTGTTTCAGAGAATCTGGAGCTGAGGTTTTCTCACTGGATGGGAGGCAAGACTGAATGGCATGTGCCAAAACCCATGGCTGCTGGTGGATTCCTCCATCTAGGGGCCCCTACCTAAACTGTGCACACCCGAACAACTACACCACTCTGTCCTCTCTCCCAGCTTTATTCTCTTTCGGAGTGCATGTCACTACTTGTAGTGATAGCATGTTATTTCTTTATTTGTTATTATTTTTTGTTGCCATCCAGACCAAAATGAAAACTCCATGTGGATAGGGACTGGGTCCAGTTCACCACGGAGTCCTCAGTCGAGGCTGGCTCTCATAGGCACTTGGCAAATATTTGTTGAATGAACGAATGTCAAATATCCTACTTACACGCTCAAATCTAGATGTGGATTTGGAAACACATCTACTCTCTTACATCCTCCTTGCCTGTTCAACCAACATCCTTCATTCTCCTCTGCTACTCTTGTTTCCCCAGCCAGCCACTTTTCAGATGATTTGGTGATCCCTGTAAGGAGACATTCCTCCAAAAGGTTCCCTTGCCCTTCTGTGAAAGACATAAGACCTACTGCCAGCAGTGCTGGGGAATTCTGTGTTTGAGGTTCTACTCAGTTATCAGGCCATTTGCTGTTCTCTTGCACATATGGAAACACCTTAGTTATCAACATTGATGTGACGGCACATACTGTACCCCAATGCTTCAAGTACAGCAGAAAGAAGGAAAAGAAGTGGTTCCTTCCCTTTGGAAGAACAAAGTCAAATAAACAAGAAGAAATAAATAAAAATCTATTATAGGGGAATACTATATCTCACTCCTATTGTTTCCCTCCATGTGGAGGAACTTCCATCAGAAAAATGCTCCTGCTCGCTCTCTTCTTCCTGGCTTACTTATCCCTGAAAGAAGGGGAATGGCTTTGTCTGAGAAGCGCATTTGGGAGAAAGAACTCTTCCTTCCTTCCTCCTTTCTTCAGGGAAGAAATCCGTGCTTTAGTTTGCTCTCTGCCAAATGGTTGGTTTAGCGGTCAAGACTCTGCTTCTTTGGATGGGGAGACCTGATGCTTTCTACTGCTACCTACAACTAGGTGGTTATTTTGGATTCACGGTGGGGCTGCAGTTTTAGGAACATGTTACCATTGTGCGTCTAAGCTGTGCCTATTCATTGGGTCTTTATCAATAACAAAGCAAAGTTTTAAACTTTATTGTTTCTCTGCCTTCTGTCTCTCTTTTAGTCAGTTCTAAACTTGGGTGGTAAGAAGAGGTGTAATTTTAACCCCTTAAGATTTCAACAAAATAGAAAAGTAGGATCATATTATGGTTGAAATCGCTCTCATCCAGGTAGTATGAAATAGAGGAGTTGGGCTTCCCACAGATTCTCCTCCCAGGTCCGGAAAGTGATGGTTTCCCCATGTCTGTTTATCACTGCATGTGTGAGTTGGGGATTTATTAAATACAGGGTATTGAGGGCTCCAGGACATCTCCTAGGGTCTGAGTGAAAAGACTCAGGTGATAGATACGAGGTGTTATTTTCCAAGGAGGCTGGAAATCACTGCTCTCCTCAAACCCAAGTATGGACTGAAAATGCCTAAGTCCCTTTTTGAATTCCTGACAAAGATTTCTTGGGAGCTCTTGCATCTGACTAATAGCAGGGTTGCTTTTTTTTTTTTCTAGTTCTCTTCTTAAATGTCTGCCCTTTCTCAAAAATGAGACTGCATAGGTGTGAGTTCCACTGCCATCAGCCCAATTATTTTGCATTTCTGATTAGATTCCAAAGACAAGCTAAATTCTAGTGTGTTCTAGGTCTGATTCACAACCGTGGGTGACATTTTAACTGTCATTAAACTTTAAGAATAAAGACAATTACAATCATCTCAGATAATAATCCCAATCTTTCGTCAATCACGTGGTCAAGATGACGATCTACAGAACTTCCTTCTGTCCTTTGTCTTTCACCTTGATTTCTAGTCTTTTCCTAAATCTTTATCCTCTACTGTATTTAATGTTCCGGAGCTTGGGAGACTCCATAGACACAAATTAACTTGTTTTAGTCTGCTTTCCTCTTGTCTTTTCCTGTTTAGCAGAGTTCCTAGCTACCAATCATTTTGGCTGTCACAAATGTCTTAACCACTTTTGTTAACAACTCTTTCCTTTTTATGCTGGAATCTTAACACTGGAAGCATAGATGAAACCCATAGATAGATAATTGATTACTCCCACCCCATAAGAGTAGATTCTAGAAGCAATGGGATTAATAAGGAGTGGAAGATACAATTCATTGAGTTTTATGCTTATAATTTGTGCTTCTTTTTGGGTATACCTCAATCAATGAGTATATGGATTGGAGTAAGTTTATTAACTATTATTTTGTTACTTTGTTTTTAAGGCAGTGAACAGACTGTTACCAACAGGACTGAGCTCTGGAGTAGAAGCCAGTGATTCACTGGAAAGCTCAGAGCCTGTCTGAGAAACAGGGCAGTAAACGAAAAGCTCAGTGATATACGAGTGTTGAAGACTTTTTTGTTAAGATGCTCAGGTGAGATATTTTTCTTCATTGCTAATCTGAGCCTGCCTAATCTGATAAAGGCAGGGGTCTTGGTAATTTTCAGAGAAAGAGCAGGCCAGTTGCCATGGTGGCTTCTGGCTTGGGGCACAATCCGTTCTTATGGGTGGGTTTTCTCATTCATAGGCTGGAGGGTCAAGGTGCCGGGGATTCGATGCTATCCTGTGCAATGTTCGCAGCCCTCCTGTGGAGGAAGTATTATGCCTCTCTATAAGGAGGAGGAAAGGGAGGCAGATGGGACAAAGTAACTTGCAAATGTCAAACGGCTGTGAGTGACAAGACTTGAGTGAGGTCCATCATCTCTAAGCCCAGAAGCCTCACTCCATTATCACACTGCTTCAACCAGATTCCACGACTTCCTGTGGTTCCCTTACTCATCGTTGATTCATTTCATGCACCACTGTAGGTTCACTTGCCCTCTAGAAGGTCACAATCTGGTACCTGACAGTAGAAAGTGAAGCAACCAGCTCAGATGGGGGAGGCTGAGACCTCACAGCGTGCTGGTGCTGGGAGTGCTGGCCGCTGGCTGCGGCACTGAAGCACTTACTCATGCTGGTTTTATTTCTCCCAGAAGGAAGAAGGAGACTCTAGGAAGGTTCCAGGCATGCTTTTTCATCCCAAAGCCCTGGGAGAAATCCCATCTCTGGGCAAGAAAAGTCTGAACGCAAATGGATGAACATTATAATGAGGCTCAGATGATGAGAGCACACTAGGCTCACAGCATGCTAACAAACCCAGAAATCAGCCCTGTTCCTCTTGCGCCTTCCCCAGACTTCAGCTAAGACACTGCGCATGCCCAGCCCTCTGCAGGAAGGCCATCCACAGTCACCTCTTGCTCTAAAAAAAAAAAAAAAAGCAAAACTTTTAAAAATAAAATGTACAAAATTGGGTAGTTATTTGCATTATAAAGCAATTTCATTTTTTTAAACAGTCTACTGAGATCATAATGGGCATGATTTGGGCTATAGAAATTCAGTTAGAATTGAGATTCACACCAAAAAAAAAAAAAATTGATTATAAAAGGGCCAGCTTTATCCCCTGAATTGGAACCTTGTGGCAAAAGAATGCAACATAAACACACATTATTGGAAATATTTGCAACTGAGGCTCAAAGACAGTACATGTCTAATTGCTCTGCTGCGCACTGCAGCTAATGAAGTTTTTAACTGCGCCTTGATATCCTCTCTTGACCAAAAACAGTGACATTTTCACCTCTTGCCATGTCATCCACCAAAATCTGGGGCAGCTGGCAACACTACCCACATTGGGGCGGTGGGGAAGCAAGCCCCAGCCCAGGGACACACCTGGGTTACTGCCTCCTAACCGTGTCAGATAGCCGTTTAAATTTTTAAATCCGACCTTGGGTCCTGGGTCGGCACTGGTTCAAAGCAAGGGCACAGAGGAATGATCTGAGCTGTCTGTGCTGCTGCTGCGGGAGGGTCAGATGAACAGGTCACACCGTACACCACCCTGGTCATACAATCTCGGTAGGCGTTTATTCTGGGCTCTGTGGCACACATGCTAACACTCACCACTTGGTTTGGAGACTGGAAATAGCACGCCCTTTTTAGAACCTACAACAACTCTCAAGAAGCTTGTCTCAGATAAAAAAACCTTGAGCCTCATTTTGGGGATCTGCCAGCGTCTGACCTGCAAACCTGTTTATCCATCCTTGCAAAGAATTCCACTCATGTCCTGCTTTTACGAATTCTCTCATCGGACATAGACTAAACTGTCAATTTATTCTTTGAAATTAAGCTTTTTCACCTGCACAACCCTACAAGGATTTGACCCTCACGAGGACAATGACACCGTCTGTCTATTTTTATTTAACAGTTGTATCTCCGGTGCATAGCCCACTGCTAGAATTATGCCTCCCGTGACCGTGCTGCCAACTGTCAGGACAAACTGTAAAGTCACAATAATTCAAACAGTGTGGGACTGACACACAAATGAACAGATCAAATCCGGGGGCAGGAGACGTGGCCTAGAGACAAATCGAAGTATATATTAAAATGAGTTTTTGAGTTTATTCATTATAAAAATCCTTATTGAGCAAATTTATGCTCCATGCATGATAGTGGTGCTTGCAAAACGTTGGCGAATAAGCCAGATACAGTCCCTGTCTCAGTGGTGCCACCAGCGGACGGTGGGAAAGGATGGTGGATGAATAGTTTTGCTTGTGATATGGGCTCATGAGGGATGGAGCACTTGTGCTCCCATCTCAGGAACTTTATACTCACTGCTGCTTGTGGAAGTTTTATTTCCTCATTTCCCAAGGTATTTGCTTACCTCAGTTGATGCAGATCTTTACTGAAATGTCACCCTCATTGAAGGTGGTCTTGTCTGACCATCCTTTCTTAAATATGGGTCGGTCACTCCTCATGTCGACCTCTTTCTATTTGTCACTCTTATCACTAAGTAACAGAGTGTTATCTAATACAGGCCTTTATTTGCTTATTGCTTGTCCTGCCACTAGGATGAAAACTACCTGGAAATAGGAGGAGTATTGATCACTTTTATATTCACAACCCCTGGAAGAGCACCTCCCTGGGAGTAGACGCCAGTTGAATGCTTAATAGTGATAAGTGTCACCCCGATTACAATGTGCATTTCCAATCAGCAGGAAAAGCACATGTTAACCAATAAATGATTTGAGCATAAATAGTTTTCCATATACCCATACATTATTCTACATTTATCAATAAATACCAGGCAGGTTGAACTGTTCAATAAATCTATTAGTGAAACATATTTGAAAAAAGAAAATCGCAAGTCATAAGTTGTTTATCACAGAGTGATTGCTAGGTAACCATCACCCAGATGTGGAAAGAGAACATCACCAGCCTAACACACCATGGACCCTGCCAGTCAGATAAATCAACCACCTCAGTTTTTTCAGTTTTAACTCAGTTTTAGCACTGCAAGCCCTGTGTTCTAGTTAACTCTTGAGTTATTAGAAAACTAGGAAGGAGTAGTAAGAGAGGGCATCCTTGTCTTGTGCCAGTTTTCAAAGGAAATGCTTCCAGTCTTTGCCCATTCAGTATGATATTGGATGTGGTCAAAACCACTATGAGATACAATTTCACACCAGTTAGAATGGCAATCATTAAAAAGTCAGGAGACAACAGATGCTGGAGAGGATATGGAGAAATAGGAAAGCTTTTACACCATTGGTGGGAGTGTAAATTAGTTCAACCATGGTGGAAGACAGTGTTGAGATTTCTCAAGGATCTAGAACCAGAAATATCATTTGACCCAGCAATCCCATTACTGAGTATATATCCAAAGGATTATAAAATATTCTACTATAAAGACACATGCACACGTATGTTTATTGCAGCACTGTTCACAGTAGCAAAGACTTGGAGCCAACCCAAATGCCTATCAATGATAGACTGGACAAAGAAAATGTGGCACGTGTCTACCATGGAATACTATGCAGCTATAAAAAGGATGAGTTAATGTCCTTTGCAGGGACATAGATAAAGCTGGAAACCATCATTCTCAGCAAACTAACACAGGGACAGAAAACCAAACACTTCATGTTCTCACTCATAAGTGGCAGTTGAACAATAGGACCACATGCACACAGGGAGAGGAACATCACATGCCAGGGTCTGGCAGGGGTCAGGGGTTAGAAGAGGGATAGGATTAGAAATACCTAAGGTAGATGATGGGTTGATGGGTACAGCAAACCACCATGGCATGTGTATACCTATGTAACAAACCTGCACGTTCTGCACATGTATTCTAGAATTTAAATTAAAAAAAAAAAAAGAACACTAGGATGGGAGGTCACTCTATTTAAGGTCACTACAGTACTCTTCTGCCAAAGTGGCCCATTTCCTGATTTCTAATACCATAAGTTAGCTTTGTTTAGTTTTTAACTTCATATAAATGAAATCATGTTGTTCTTTTGTTCAATATTATTTTTATGAGATTTATTCATATTTTGCACACAGAAGAGACTCATTTATCTTGTTGTTATAAAATATATATTTTTTGAGATGGAGTTTCACTCTTATTGCCCAGGCTGTAGTGCAATGGCACGATCTCGGCTCACCACAACCTCCACCTCCCAAGGGATTCTCCTGCCTCGGCCTCCTGAGTAGCTGGGATCACAAGCATGCACCACCATGCCCAGCTAATTTTGTATTTTTAGTAGATATGGGGTTTCATCATATTGCCCAGGCTGGTCTTGAACTCCTGACCTCAGGTGATCCGCCTGCCTCAGTCTCCCAAAGTGCTGGGATTACAGGTATGAGCTACCACACCTGGCTAAAATATTTTATTTATTCATTATATCAATCAGTGAATCGACGTTTACTATCAATCAACATTTGGATCTTTTCTAAGTTTTAGCTGTTATAAATAAAGATGCTGTGAGCATTCTTTTTTTTTCTGCACTAGTAATTTATTTATCTATTAATAAAGGAAAAGACATATCAAAATTTCCTATTTGGGTGCTGTATTTGTCCATTTCTCCCTGAAGTTTTATCAAGTTTTGCTTTACGTTATTGACTAGATTATTAGTTAGAAGCAAGTTTAGAACTATTATATTATCCTAATAAATGAAACTTTTAATTCTTATATAATAAACTCCATTATACCTTCTCATACTTTTTATCCTAAAGTCAGTTTTTTCCTAAACTCAGTTTTGGTTACCTTTGGTTTGGATTTGCCTATATTTTTTCTTTCCATATATAAATATATATATATATATATATATATATATATATATGTATATATATGCATGCACACACACACACACATACACACACACACACATATATATATAATTGCATTTTAGGTTCTGGGGTACATGTGAGGAACATGCAGGATTGTTGCATAGGTACATACATGGCAATGTGGTTTGCTGTCTCCATCCCCATCACCTATATCTGAGCATTCTTAAACATGGCTATCATAGGTGAACCTGTGCAGACATTTCTTTTAATTTTTATTTTTACTTCCGGGGTTCATGTGCGGGATATGCAGGTTTGTTACACAGGTAAATACATGCCATGGTGGTTTGCTGTACCTATCAACCCATCACCTAGATATTAAGCCTAGCACGCTTTGGCTATTTTTTCTAATGCTCTCTCTCCCCTCGCCTGCTATGTATGCATTTCTGTTGGATACGTCTATTCCTAGGAATAGAACTGCTGGGTCACAAAGTATGAGTATGTTTGGCTTTAGCACGTACTGCCAAATACTTTTCCAAAGTAGTTTCACTTATTTACACACTCACTGGGAGTGTGTGAAGGTTACAGTTTCTCCACAATTGCTCAGTAGTTGGTCTGGTCAATCCCTCTAGTTTTAAATATTCTTCTAAGTGTGTAAGTGGTATCTTATTGTGGCTTTAGTTTGCATTTTCCTGATGATTATCGTATGTTTTAAAACATGTCTGTTCAAATCTTCTGTACAATTGTATATGGAATTGTCAATCTTTTCCTTATTTATTTCCTCTTTATATATTTTGAATATAAATCTTTTGTTGGTAAAACAGATTAAAATATATTCTCCAATTCTGTGGGTTGACATTCCACTCTCCCAATAGTGTCCAATGTATCTACTTTGTCCTTTATAAGAAATATTTGCCAAAATGAAGAGTTTTGAAGAGATATTCTCCTATATCTTCTATAATCCATTTTAAACTGAACTTTGGAGCTGAGTATGGTGGCTCATGCCTGTAATCCCAGCAATCTGGGAGGCCGAGATGGGAGGATCACTTGAGCCCAGGAGTTCAAGACTAGCCTGGGCAATAAAGTGGAGCCCTGACTCTAAAAAAACATAAAATATTAGCTGGGCATGATGGCACATGCCTGTAGTCCCGGCTACTCAGGCCAGGGGACTGAGGCAGGAGGATCTCTTGAGCCTGGGAGGTCACGGCTGCAGTGACTGTGATTGTGCCACTGCGTTCCAGCCTGAGTGGCAGAGCAAGACCTTGTCTCAATAAATAAATAAATACAATGGGATTTTGTATGCGTATTAAAGGAGGGATTAAGTTTTGATTTATTTTATTTTGTTTTTTTTTTCTGAATATCCAGTTGATACAGCATCAGTGATCGTCAGCACATTCTTGTTCTCCTCTGCTATGTAGCATCACCTCTGTCATAAATCAAGTGTTCATATATGTATGGCTCTAACCCTGGACTCTCATTGTGTTCCATTAGTCTACTTGTCTATCCTTGTACTAATTAATATATTAATTACAGTGCCTTTATAATAAGTGTTGATATTTGATGGTAGAAGTATTTTAAGTTTATCCTGACTACTCACTATCTTTGCATTTCCATACAAATCTAAAAATTCAGGTTGTCAGTTTCCACCCACCTACATACACACAAAGAAATCTTGGCAGGAATTTAGATCAACCTGGAAAAATCAACAAATTTACACAGACTCTTTCAATCCATGTATCATGTGCTGAATAAATGTCCTACACTTACTTAGATCTTATTCATACTCTTCTTATATTGTTATATATGTTTATGTGAAGTCTTGCGTATTCATTATGTTTAGGTATTTGAATCTTTTTGATACTATTCTACATAGTTTCAACTGTTTAATTCATTTTTAATTGTTTGTTGTTGGTCTGTGTTGCAGTGTATTTATGATATTACCCTTGTATCCAACAATTTAGCTAAATTCATTTACTAATTCTAATTCTTTGTAATTTTTACTAAGTGTACAATCATTTTGTCTGTGAACAATGGCAGTTTTATTTCTATTTCATTTTCTCTAATTGTATTTCTCACATACATTTATTTTATGCATCTATGACTATATATATTTTATTTAGTGATGTATTAAAATGGTCACAGCCTCCAATACAATGTTGAATAGGCCTGGAGAGCTGAGATACTATAGTTAGATGTGTTCCCCAAAGTTCATGTGTTAAAAACTTGATCCCTAATGATGCAGTGTTTGGAAGTGGGTACCAGCGGGAGTTGTTTGGGTCATGCAAGCACTTCTCTTATGAATGGATTAATATTGTTGTCACAGGAGTAGGTTCTTATAAAAGAATGAATATGGCTTGTTCTTGTTGTCTCTGTTGCCCTCTTGTCTCCTACCACGGGATGACACAGCAAGAAGGCCCTCTCCAGATGCTGGCCACTTGATCTTGGACTTCCCAGCCTCCAGAACTGTGAGGAAATAATTTTCCATTTTTTTATCAGTTGCCTAGTTTCAGGTATTCTGTTTTAGCAACACAAAACACTAAGACAGCAGGCATCACGGTCTTGCTCCTGATCTCTGATGAAAACTGTAATAGTTGAAGATTAAGTGTGGTATTTACTGTTGGTGCTTTGCAGATATTCTTTGTCAGATTAAGGAAATTCCCTTTTATGCCTGGTTTCTAAGAGTTTTGTTTTGTTTTTTAAATCATGAATCAGGGTTGAATTTTGTCATACTGTATCATCCATCTATAAAGATAGTTATTTCGCTTTTCTCCTTTTTCTTTATTCTACTAATGTGATGGATTAATTTCTGAATCTTAAAACAATCTTGAATTCCTAAGATAAGCTTAAGATCGGTAGCAATGTATTATCCTTTTAGAATATCCTTGATCCTGATTTGCAATTTAAGATCATTTTGAGGAATTTATCTGCAATTTTCATTTCTTATATTATCTTGTCAGTTTTGGGAACCAAGGTTATGTTGGCCTCATAATACCAGTTATAAAGTCTGCATTCTCTATTTTCTAAAGGGTGTTATACTTCCTTTAATATTTTAAACAATGCATCAGTGGAGTCACCTGGTCTTGAAGTTTTCTTTGGAAGGTTGTGTATATGTTTGTGTGTAAAACAATAACAGTTTATAATAATCATAATTTTGTGGGTTAAGGATTTAGGCAGGGCAGAGGAGAAACAGCTCTTTTCTCTTTTATCATGAATGAAGGAAATACATCCATTATTTATGGTTATAATTTTAGGACTAGGAGAGTCATGAAAGATAATCTAGTCTATCTGGTCTGAAAGCCATTTGGTCTTAGAGTTTTTCTTTGTAAATAGTTATTTTAACTCTAGTTCAAATAAATTTTCTAATTTTAAATTTTGTGCCCTTTTTTAGTTTTCTGATGTTCATTCTCAGTTATCATCTCTTCAAATATTGCTTCTGCTCCATGCTTTTTCTCATTTTCTTCTGATGCACCAATTATTTAAATATTTGATCTTTTATATATATACATATATATTTTATTGCAGAACATGCAGGATTGTTGCATAGATACATACATGACAATGTGGTTTGCTACGTCCATCCCCCCAACACCTGTATCTGGCATTTCTCCCCATGTTATCCCTCCCCAACTCCCTACATCCTGCTGTCCCTCCCCTAGTCCCCTGCAACAGACCCCAGTGTGTGATGCTCCCCTCCCTGTGTCTATGTGTTCTCATTGTTCAACACCTGCCTAAGAGTGAGAACATGCAGTGTTTGATTTTCTGTTCCTGTGTCAGTTTGCTGAGAATGATGGTTTCCAGATTCATCCATGCCCCTACAAAGGACACAAACTCATCTTTTTTTATGGCTGCATAGTATTCTATGGTATATATGTGCCACATTTTCCTTGTCCAGTCTATCATCGATGGGCATTTGGATTGGTTCCAGGCCTTTGCTATTGTAAACAGTGCCACAACAAACATATGTGTGCATGTGTCTTTATAATAGAACCATTTATAATCCTTTGGATATATACCCAGTAATGAGATTGCTGAGTCAAATGGAATTTCTATTTCTAAGTCCTTAAGGAATCACCACATTGTCTTCCACAATGATTGAACTAATTTACAATCCCACCAACAGCGTAAAAGTGTTCCTATTTCTCCACATCCTCTCCAGCATCTGTTATCTCCAGATTTTTTAATGATCACCACTCTCACTTGAGTGAGATGGTATCTCAGTGTAGTTTTGATTTGCATTTCTCTAATGACCAGTGCTGATGAGCATTTTTTCATATGTTTGTTGGCCTCATATATGTCTTCTTTTGAAAAATGTCTGTTTATGTCCTTCGTCCACTTTTGAATGGGGTGTTTGTCTTTTTCTTGTAAATCTGTTTTAGTTCTTTGTAAATTCGGGATATTAGCCCTTTGTCAGATGGGTAGATCGCAAAAATTTTTCCCATTCTGCTGGTTCCTGGTTCACTCTAATGTTTGTTTCTTTTGCTGTGCAGAAGCTCTGGAGTTTAATTAGATCCCATTTGTCTATTTTGGCTTTCGTTGCTGATGCTTTTGGTGTTTTAGTCATGAAGTTGTTGCTTAGGCCTGTGTCCTGAATGGTTTTGCCTAGGTTTTCTTCTAGGGTTTTTATGATGTTAGGTCTTATGTTTAAGTCTTCAATGCATCTGCAGTTAATTTTAGTGTAAGGTGTCAGAAAGGGTCCAGTTTCTGCTTTCTGCACACGGCTAGCCAGTTTTCCCAACACCATTTATTAAACAGGAAATCCTTTCCCCATTGCTTGTTTTTGTCAGGTTTGTCAAAGATCAGACGGTTGTAGATGTATGGCATTGCCTCAGAGGCCTCTGTTCTGTTCCATTGGTCTATATCTCTGTTTTGGTACCAGAACCATGCTGTTTTGATTACTGTAGCCTTGTAGTATAGTTTGAAGTCAGGTAGCGTGATGCCTCCAGTTTTGTTCTTTTTGTTTAGGATTTTCTTGGCTATGCGGGCTCTCTTTTGGTTCCGTATGAAGTTTAAGGTGATTTTTTCCAGTTCTGTGAAGAAGGTCATAGGTAGCTTGACGGGGATAGCACTGAATCTGTAAATTAGTTTGGGCAGTATGGCTACTTTCACAATATTGATTCTTCCTAACCATGAGCATGGAATGTTTTCCCATCTGTTTGTGTCTTCTCTTATTTCCTTGAGCAGTGGTTTGTAGTTCTCCCTGAAGAGGTCCTTTACATCCTTTGTTAGTTGTATTCCTAAGTATTTTATTCTCTTTGTAGCAATTGTGAATGGCAGTTCGTTCTTGATTTGGTGCTCTTTAAGTTTGTTATTGGTGTATAGGAATGCTTGTGATTTCTGCACATTGATTTTGTATCCTGAGAGTTTGCTGAAGTTGCTTATCAGTTTAAGGAGATTTTGGGCTGAGACAGTGGGGTCTTCTAAATATACAATCTCGTCATCTGCAAATAGAGACAATTTGACTTTCTCCTTTCCTAACTGAATACCCTTTATTTCTTTTTCTTGGCTGATTGCTCTGGCTAGAACTTCCAATACTACATTTAATAGGAGTAGTGAGAGAAGGCGTCCTTGTCTAGTGCCAGATTTCAAAGGGAATGCTTCCAGTTTTTGCCTATTCAGTATGATATTGGCTGTGGGTTTGTTGTAAATAGCTTTTATTATTTTGAGATATGTTCCATTGATACCTAGTTTATTGAGAGTTTTTAGCATAAACGGCTATTGAATTTTGTCATAGACCTTCTCTGCATCTATTGAATAATCATGTGTTTTTCGTCTTTGGTTTTGTTTATATGGTGAATTATGTTTATAGACTTGCGTATATTAAGCCAGACTTGCATCCCCAGGATGAAGCATACTTGATCGTGATGGATAAGCTTTTTGATGTGCTGTTGCAATCAGTTTGCCAGTATTTAATTGAAGATTTTTGCATCTATGTTCACCATGGATATTGGCTTGAAGTTTTCTTTTCTTGTTGAGTCTCTGCCAAGTTTTGGTATCAGGATGATGTTGGTCTCATAAAATGATTTGGGAAGGATTCTCTCTTTTTGGATTGTTTGGAATAGTTTCAGAAGGAGGAGTACCAGCTCCTCTTTGTATGTCTGGTAGAATTCAGCTGTGAACCCATCTGGACCTGGGTTTTTTTTTGTTAGTAGGCTATTAACTGCTGCCTCAACTTCAGCCCTTGTTATTGGTCTATTCAAGGTTTCAACTTCTTCCTGATTTAGGCTTGGGAGGATGCAAGTGTCCAGGAATTTATCAGTTTCTTCCAGGTTTACTGGTTTATGTGCATAGAGTTGTTTGTAGTAATCTCTGATGGTAGTTTGTATTTCTGTGGAATCAGTGGTGATATCCCCTTTACCGTTTTTTATTGCTTCTATTTGATTATTCTCCTTTTTCATTTTTATTAATATGGTTATTGGTCTATTTTGCTGATCTTTTCAAAAAACCAGCTCCTGGATTTATTGATTTTTTGAAGGGTGTTTTTGTGTCTCTATCTCCTTCAGTTCTGCTCTGATCTTAGTTATTTCTTGTCTTCTGCTAGCTTTTGAGTTTTATTGATCTTGCTCCTCTAGCTCTTTCAACTTTGATGATAGGGTGTCGATTTTAGATCTTTCCTTGCTTCTTATGTGGGCATTTATTGCTATAAATATTCCTCTAGACACTGCTTTAAATGCATCCCAGAGATTCTGGTACATTGTGCCTTTGTTCTTGTTGGTTTCGAAGAACATCTTTATTTCTGCCTTCAGTTCATTGTTTATTCAGTCAACATTCAAGAGCCAGTTGTTCAGTTTCCATGAAGCTGTGCGGCTCTGAGTTAGTTTCCAGATCCTGAGTTCTAATTTGATTTTACTGTGGTCTGAGAGACTGTTATGATTTCCATTATTTTGCATTTGCTGAGGAGTGATTTGCTTCCAATTATGTGGTCAATTTAGAGTAGATGTGATGTGGTGCTGAGAAGAATGTGTAGTCTGTGGATTTGCGGTGGAGAGTTCTGTAAATGTCTATTAGGTTTGCTTGGTCCAAATCTGAGTTCAAGTCCTGGATGTCTTTGTTAATTTTCTGTCTCATTGATCTGTCTAATATTGACAGTGGAGTGTTAAAGTCTCCCAGTATTATTGTGTGGGAGTCTAAGTTTCTTTGTATGTCATTAAGAATTTGCTATATATATCTGGGTGCTCCTGTATTGGGTGCGTGTATATTTAGGATCGTTAGCTCTTCTTGTTGCATTGATACTTTTACCACTACGTAATATCCTTCTTTGTCTCTTTTGAACTTTGTTGGTTTAAAGGCTATTTTATCAGAGACTAGGATTGTGACTATTGCTTTTTTTTGCTCTCCATTTGCTTGGTAAATCTTCCTCCATCCCTTTATTTTGAGCCTATGTGTGTCCTTGCATGTGAGATAGATTTACTGGATACAGCACACTGTTAGGTTTGGAACTGAAAGTAATAAGCAGTTAAAGTGGTAATTAAGATAAGTTTGGTGGATACTGTGCTAAAAATTTATATTCACTAGCTAAATCTATATTGCTATACTTTATGCAGAATAATCTGTCAATATGTCTATTGATTATACAGAATAATCTATAAATAAACCTATAGATTACATAGTATATCTGTATCAATCTGTTTTCACGCTGCTATAAAGAACTACCCTAGACTGGGTAATTTATGAAGAGAAAAGGTTTAATGGACTCACAGTTCTATACGGCTGAGGAAGTCTCAGGAAATTTACAATCATGGTGGAAAGCAAAGGGGAAGCAAGGACATTCTGCACATGGTGGCAGGAGGGTGTTGGCGGGGACCTGCCAAACACTTTTAAACCATCAGATTTCATGAGAACTCACTATCACGAGAACACCATGGGGAAAATCGCCTCCATGATCCCATCACCTCCCAGCAGGTCCCTCCCTTGATAAACGGGGATTACAATTCAAGATGAGATTTGGATGGCAACAAAGAGCCAAACCACATCAATATCTATAATCTACAGATTAGGATAGCATGTATGTTTGCCTTTATGTACCAATTACAGTGAACTATCAGTAAAAAACTGAATGACTATATTGACAAGAATTTTGAGGCTGTAAAGGAGCCTTGGGAAAAAAAAAAACAATGTGATCAATTTGTAATCCCTGCCACTGACAACACATGTGTCAAGTGTCTGCCATCTGTGATGAAGACACTGCACAAAGATGTGTTTATGAGCATAACAATGTTGAATGATCAAAATTTTCATCTTGAGATAATCCCATTTGCTTCTTATACTTTATGGCTATGTTGTTATATCAACTATCCCAGGTTCGGCATTCCTTGCGCCATTTAAGTTGTGGAATGTGTGCCATTCCATATTCATCCCGGTGTTGATGCTTTCGTCTTGTTCATGATTTTGTCCTGTGCTGCTCGTGCTGATCATGTGTGTGTGCTGCATCTCTGCTCATCGCTGCTGCTTCTCGTTGCTGATCTTCATGTTCATTCTCCCACTTTGAGCCTCATCTTGCCCTTGAGCTCTTGTGTTTGAGTCTGTTTTCCAAGTCAAGACCACAACTTCTTTCCTTAATAAAAAGTCCCATTTGACTCTTCTGGTTACATTGCCTCTGGTCACCTAGGCATGATGAGCCAAAGAGGTAAGCAAACGTGGAATCATGAAATTGGGTGATTTTTGGCATTCTAAGCAGAAATGCCTGGTATGCTCAGTGTCCCCAAATACTTCCATCCACATGGTCTCAGCTTCTTGTATTCTCCTGCCAAGTTTGTTGCCACTTCACACTTTATTCTCCCCCAGCCCCTCTATAATATTACTTTTTTAAAATTATACTTTAAGTTCTGGGGTACATGTGCAGAATGCGTAGGTTTGTTACATAGATATACATGTGCCATAGGGATTTACTGCATCCAATCCCCCATCATCTACATTAGGTATTTCTCCTAATGTTATCCCCTCCCCAATGCCCTGACCCACTGCTATCCCTCCCCTAGCCCTTCCACCCCCAACAGGCCCCAGTGTGTGATGTTCTCCTCCCTGTGTCCATGTGTTCTTGTGCTATAGCTGGCCTAGAGTTAGAACCTGAGCAACGCCATTTTATAAAAGACAAAGCTATGTTTTAAAATAAGTTGCAACAGCTGCCCCACTCTCCTCACAATAACTGCTGGCCTTTGGCTTCTGTACATAAAACTGCTAGTTTGCTCTGCAAACTAGCTAAAGCTATTTACCTTTCTTATCGGTAACAGCCAGAATTGTTAGCCTTTGTAACTAGAATAGCAGCCCAAGCTAATTCCATCCTGGGCCCTGTGCTTTGTAATAAGTAACTAAGATCTGTTATTTCCTCTGATGCCCAGAAGATGTGCAAACGAACGCTTATCTTAACTTCTGTAAGCCACTTAGGTAACAATTCAGGAGGGAAGATTCCTCAAACCCCTGGAATGTCCGGAGCCCAGTTCCCTCCTCTCTGTCCGGGAGATAATTTACGAAAACCCCTAAATGTCTGTGTCGCTCACCCCCACCCCCACCTCTCACCCTAACTCCCAAAGTAAGTCCTACGGGTATAAAGGGTCTTAACCCCCTCCATTCAGGGCCACGGGTTGGAGAAACGCGAGTCCTCCGTGGTCGCCGGCTTAATAAACCCTGCTATTTGGCATACTTTTGTCTTGGTGCTGGTTCCTTAATCTCGCCTCGAATACAACATTCTCATTGTTCAATACCCACTTATGAGTGAAAACTCGTAAGTTTTCTTTATAATGGAAGGTTTTATAATCCTTTGTGTATATACCCAGTAATGGGATTGCTGGGTCAAATGGTATTTCTATTTCTAGATCCTTGAGGAATCATCACACTGTCTTCCACAATGGTTGTACTAATTTACACTCCCACCAACAGTATAAAAGCATTCCTATTTCTCCACATCCTCTCCACAATCTCACTCCTATTTTTTTAATGATTGCCATTCTAATTGGAGTGAGATGGTATCTCAATGTAGTTTTTATTTGCATTTCTCTAATGATCAGTGATGATGAGCTTTTTGTCATATGTTTTGAGTTTCTGCACAGCAAAACAAACTATCACTAGAGTGAACTGGCAACCAATAGAATGAGAAAAAATTTTTGCAATCTACCCATCTGACAAATGGCTAATAACCGGAATCTACAAGGAACTTAAAGAAACTTACAAGAAAAAAACAAACAATCCCATCAGAAAGTGGGCAAAGGATATGAACAGACACTTCTCAAAAGAAGACATTTATAATATTACTTTCAAATGGAACACAAAAGACCATCTGTAGCTCATCTCTGATGATCTTTCTACTTGAACCACAAGTGGTTTTGCTTTACAGCTGTCATTAGCTTGTGTTCAGGATCCCATAACACCACAACCAGGCCCAATCTTCATGGTGACTTCTGCTCTACTGACCAGATTCTAAACATTGTCTGTTCTTACTTCATTGTAAGTGTGTTAAAAATATAGAATTTTAATGAAATTTTAGCCTGTAGTACCATGCCTGTGTTTTCAGCTTATTAATAAAGACTTGTCCTCCTAAACCTAAAATATTAGAATAACTTATTTCTATATTAAATCATAAAAATATTTCTCAGCAAACTTGAGCATATAGTTCTCCTTTAAGCTCTTCTAACCATGCATACTTAATGCACTTAACTTTTAACCTAGTAAATATCTCTACTTCAGTACAATAAATTCCCTCTCATTAAAACAATCCAGCAAAAGGGGAAAATGACATTGAAAGCATGTATCCCTATAGCCACATCTGTCACATTTTCTTTCCAGTTGAACAATTCTGCCATGCTTCTGTCCTGCTCTCTATCCTCCTAAGCCAGGGGTTGGCAAACTATGGCCTGTGGGCCAAATCTATCCCTCCTTCTGTGTTTCTAGGTCTTGTGAGATAAGGATGGTTTTTTTACATTTTAAATGGTTACATTTTAAATTGTTCTTTAGGTACCTACATCACATCTTTGATTTTGGCTCTGCAATTGCAAAACCTAAACTATTTACTATGTAGTCCTTTATGGAAGACTTTTCTGCTCCCTTGGTGAACTCAGAATGAGTCCTGTGCCACTTAGGCATTAAGTAAAGTGCCAAAGGGGATTCATTTGAGCATTAGTTCTCCCCATGCAGTTGAGGCTATGTCAGGGGTCACCAGACTTGGTTCTACTAATTTTAATGTTCAAGGGGACAGTAGCTCTGATTTTGCATGGAAAATGCACGTGGATCATATTCCTGCTGCTGCAGTTGAATGGTGGTCCTGGTTGTGGGGAGAGGCTTTCTTTTCCATCAAGTGCAAGGGGGATGGAGGGAGGAGGGGGATGTGAAGCAAAGGCTTATCCTCAGTGTTTATTATATGTCCTGAAGGGCTTTACTCATTGCACAAATCTAACAACCTAAATTTATCTTATTCTCAGTATTCTATTATTATTAAAACTAAGGCTAATGTCTGGGCACGGTGGCTTATGCCTGTCATCCCAGCACTTTGGGAGCCTGAGGCCGAGGCGGATGAATCACTTGAGGTCAGGAGTTCGAGACCAGCCTGGTCAACATGGTGAAACCCCATCTCTACTAAAAATACAAAAAAATTAGCCAGGCATGGTGGTGGGTACCTGTAATCCCAGCTACTTGGGAGGCTGAGGTAGGATAATTACTTGAACCCAGGAGGCAGAGATTGCAGTGACCTGAGATCTCATCATTGTACTCTAGCCTGGGAGACACAGTGAGATTCTGTCTCAAAAACAAACAAAAACAAAAACAAACAAACAAAAGACTAAGTCTGAAGACTAAGGACAAAGAACTCTAAAGTTGGAACAAAGTCTTCAGGAACCTAAGACACCATACAAAGCCTGGAAATTTTGGGTGGGGATACTCTTCTCCTCTGGGGCAAGCTGCAGGAGAAGCATTGTATGTAAACAGTTTCTGCTCATTTTAAATGGAAACAAGATGATTTTTTGGAATATTGAAACTAAAAAACTATCTAGATTGCATGTTAGAAAATTTCAGGTAAGCACATGTTCCTTCACCAGAGTGATCACTTTTCTCTCCTATAGTGACACAACGTCAAAGACCTGACTGAAAATGCAATTGCATATTCCAGCATACGATTGTTCAGGTTTCCATAGGTTATCCTCTGCCAGCCTGGCTGACTTTTCTCAGCTGGGGCTCAGGGGAAGAGAGTGGAGAAGGAAAGGCAGTACTTTGTGAGATGTGATATTTTGGGGTCTGGTCCTTTGTTTTGTATGTTGAGAAACATGATTTCTCTTTTCATGCAAGCCTGATTGGGCTCTTGGGCAATGACTCACAGTAATTCAACTAGAAGGGAACTGATTTGTAAACCAGATGCCAGTTTGTTCCTTTGCACTGGGAGAAAAACTTGTCATGAGGCCCAGGGCTTGCTGATTCCTGCTGGTGGAGGAGCTCTTTTCCTCTGTGTAGAGGAATTGGCACAGAGGGGCCAAACGGAAGTTGTTAGCAAGCTTTGCAATGAGACATGGATGGCTTTTAGGGCTATTTGCATCACCCTTTTATAGCCCTTTAGAACATTTCTACTTGAAGAACTTGGATTTATCCAGATCAGAGTTTAGCAAACTATGGCCTATAGACTAGCCACTTGTTTTTGTGAATGAAATTTTGTTGAAACACAGCCATGACCCTCCATACATGCAGTGAACACAGCTTCCTTCTACAACAGAGACCCTGTGACCCACAAAGGCTAAGAGATGGACTCTCTCGTCCTTTACAGGGGTCTGCAAACCCCTAATCTAGACAAGCAGTTTTGAAGCTATAGTTGTCACCTATTACGAGTTTTCAGATCAATTTAAAGACTTATAACCAGCAGTTTATTTTACGAGGAATAAGAAAGCAGAGAAAACACCAGAGTCTACTTTTTTGCAGGATAAGTATTATTTCATAAAAACTTTTTTTTGTATGTATATCTGCAGACATAGGTATATGGCCCTCGGTTACAATGTAAAATGTATTTTTGCATTGACAGTGAAAGAAAACGTTTTAAAATCAGTTACCTAGAAAGAATCTCTTTCCTCAGATAATTCTGAGAAGCCCCAAACAAATCTAACTTTTAGGCTCCCCTTTTTCCTACCATTATGATTCATAATTTATGATAATAATATTGATAGCATATCATCATTTTCAAATGTCTTCCTTACAAAATCCCCATGAAATTTTCACACCAAACTTTGCAAAAAAAACAACCAACTGTTACTCCTGGTTTAGAGTTTGGAAAGCTAAGGCTCCTAGAGTTTTCTGCCTTGGCAAAGACTGCAATTGTCATGGACAAGGCTTATCTTGAAACCCACGTCTTCTGTCTTGTCTGGACCTTTTCTAACATGTGCTTTCTTTCTAGAGTCTAAGAAACTCCTTTCTGTCTGACAATGCCTCCAAAGTTTTAGGATTTTCAGGATTATCTTTATATTCTGTTTTACACTGACAGCTTTGGGATAAAACGCCCTGGAAATATCTCTCTCCAAAACCATCCCTATAGAGAAGGCTGATACATGGTATCACCACAGTCCGCTTCATCATCCCTCTGTGAGGTCACCAAGGACTTACAAAGAAAAGGATCCTCCATTAAATGAAAACACTGGAAAGTGGAGGGACAATGACCTACCCAGACACCATTTTTCCTCTGCCCTCCTTTCTCTTCCCAGGGGTAGGAGAAACAAATTATAAAATTATCAGGCATGGAGGAGCCATGGGTTCTTGAGGTATTGGGAAGATTCATTCTGGAGACTGGAAAATTCGTCTGCCCCTGGCAGAGTTCCTTGGAAGAAGCAGCGTGAGTCAGCTTCAGGCCCAACTGCTCACCTTGGTGGCTCAAAATGCACGGGTAGCCTTTCACCCACATGAACTCGGTTCAGCCTGAACAGCTTAGGTGACAGCTGGATTGAGAAAAGCTGATGGCCTGTGCAAAGCTCACAGGTGGCAGGGGCAGAGCTAGGACTCAAACACAGGCAATCTGACTCCCCAGCTCATATTTTTACCACCCCTGGGTATTGTCTGTTTTTGAATGCAGAGAACGGAAAAGCTCTTGAGACTCTATTCTTTCAGGTCACACAGTCTAAACTACCCAGTGAGGAAACTGGAGTTGGGGTGAAGTCTACCCAGGAATCAGGCCCCCGGTTGGCTGGACCCACCTCCAGGCTGTCAGGGTCTGGACAGCAGGACAGCTGAAGAACAGCAGGAGAGAGAAAGCATTTGCTCAAGATGTTCAAATGGATGGGAGGACAGAATAACAGCATAGAAACAGAGCCCCACTCTGTCTTTGGAGAAATAGACATGAGGGTTCAACTCTTCCTGCTGTCACTTTGAAACTCAGAGGAAGACATCTGTTTTGGTGACTGTCCTTTTCCATTCAGGTGGCTATAACAAAATACCATAAACCACATAATTTATAAAGAACACACAATTACTTCTCTCAGTTCCAGAGGCTGGAAACCCCAGGATCAAGGAGCTGGCAGATCTGGTGTCTGGTGAGGGCCCACATTTTGGGTCATAAATGGCACCTTCTCGCTGTGTCCCTTCAGCCCTTTTATTTTAAGTTCCGAGGTACATGTGCAGGACGTGCAGGTTTGTCACACAGGTAAACATATGCCATTTGCTACACCTATAAACCCATTTCCTAGGTATCAAGTCCCGAATGCATTAGGTATCCTGTCACTCTCCCTCCCCCCATCCCACAGCAGGCCCCAGTGTATGTGATTCCCCTCCCTGTGTCCCTGCGTTCTCATCCTCCATCTCCCACTGATAAGTGAGAACATGTGGTGTCTGATTTCTGTTCCTGTGTTAGTTTGCTGAGGATAATGGCTTAAATGCGGTACATATACACCATGCTGCCTTTTAATAAGGGCATTAAGAATCCTCATAAGCTAATCACCCCCCAAAAGC
Organism: Alouatta palliata; assembly: GCA_004027835.1. Taxonomy (NCBI): domain Eukaryota; kingdom Metazoa; phylum Chordata; class Mammalia; order Primates; family Atelidae; genus Alouatta; species Alouatta palliata. Next base: position 75,144 of record PVKV010007706.1, read on the forward strand.
CCCCACATCTTAATGCTTTGTATTGGGGATTAGTTATCAACACGAGCTCAGGTAGTGGAGGGAAGTGGGGGAGCACAAACATTCAAGCCATAGGGAAGATGATGGTGTAAAGTCAGCATTCCTGCCTTTTCTTCCTGAAAGTCAACAGAAACAATGAAGAGAATAGAGCTAAAAACATCAGCTCTATTTTCCACACCAGGACCACCTGACGGCTTGGCAGCTGAAAGATACTGGGGAGCACAGGAATATTTCCTGAGCACAGATTCTGTCTCAAGTGCAAGTGTCCTGTCTGGCCAGGACTAATAGCTGTGGAGACTGCTGGGACAGCAGGGGCTGCCAGTGACCACCCCCAGTGCCCTTCTGCAGACACAGAGGAAGATGTTTTCTGAAAATCCCTCAAGGCCTGGCAGGAGGCTAATGAAAATACCAATAAGTGGTGATTCCCTCAGGAATACGCTTCAGAGGCTGGAGGTTCCTCTTTAATTTTTTGATGACTGTGGTAAACCAGAGGGTGTTGAGGAAAAGGCTAATCAAAACTGTAGAATGTTCAACAGTCACTTTTGTTTGGAAGGATTGAGCTGTTCAATGATTTAATCAGGGTTGATGATTTCTTAAAGAGGAAATCCGCCTGAGCCAGTGGATTTTCCAGCTAGCATATTAACTCATTCTAGAGACTGATGTGAGCTTTCTAATGGGACACTTGGGAGTGAAGATTTGGAAGAGGAGAGGGAGAAAGAAAGAAAGTGAGCAGTAATGACTGTCAGAGAGGAGAGAGGAGAAGATAGCTAAGCACTGTTCTCAAGGACTGGCTGGTGTGACACTGTTTCAGAGCGTCAGAGAAGGGTTTCAAAGTAGCTAAACCCCTTGGGTAATTGCATGTTGATTAGATAAGTTATTTATTGGCAAGCCTTCCAGTGCCTTCTGGAGATACCCATGTCACAGTTCATGTTAGTCTCCAACAGTCCAAAATAAGGTGAGGATAGAGATACGAATGGAGAGTGACTCAGGGTGGTAATGGCATAGAGGGGTGTCAGGATGAGGCATAACCTTGAGGCTGAACCTGATATGTGCAAGGATGTGGTACAGGTCAACATAGCCACCTGCTGTTCATTGTCAAAAGACTCAGCATTGTGGAGGAGATAATACTTGATGATCTTTAAGAATAGAGTAAATAATTATTTTTTAAAATTTCCTTGTTATTCTAGATCAAAGCTTATATAGGTACCCAAATAGAAATGTCACCCACCCATCCATCCCTTATCTGTTCATCTGACTAATCAAGTATGTGCCAAAAGCTACAGAAGGCAGGAGCTGGGGCAGAGATGAGTAAGACAAACTCCACATGCACAAAACTCACAGTTCTGCACAGGAGAAAGACAGGTCATGAATAATGAGGATGAAACTCCATTAGTGATATAATCTAGTTAACAGCCAATGATGTCAGAAGAGCTGGGTGTAGATGTTATCTCCAAGATGTGGCAGATGTCTCTTACCTCCATGGAGGCACAAAGCTGTGTGTTTCATTCTTTCTCTTGTTTGAGAGCTGAAGCAAACCCTCAAGGACCTTGTTAGTTCTGTCAAAGGACTGTGTTCTGTTTCTTTCTCATGGCAACCAGGTGAACTGGGGCTGCTGGCCTAGCCCAGCCAGTGCTAAATTCAGGGACTGGTGACTAAGGAACTCTAGGGAAGCTCTTACCAGCAGGTGTGTTTATGATAGAAGACACAGTAATGCTAATTCAGATTAGCAATGATAATCCGTTAGTGAGGAGTAACTGGGAATTAATGCTGGAACCAAATACTCATTACACCTGCAATTAATTTGGGATGGTGTGTGTGTGTGTGTGTGTATGTGTGAGAGAGAGAGAGAGAGAGAACGCATCCATACTGGATATACAATATGTGCATAAATATATTTTATGGAGATGTGTCTGAGTTTCAGTCAGCCTATTAGCAAATATAATTGTGTACATTCAAAATAGTTTTTAAAAAGCATAGATTCTGTTCTTAAAAATAATTTTAAAATATTATAATTCTCATTAAATTAAAAAAATAATTTTCATTAAAATTTGGAAATTCAAAGAAGGAATGTTGCATATAGCGGTCATTTACTAAGGACTTACTACAATCCAGACTTGTTTCATACTCCCATCTTTCTGGAATAGGCTAATCTCATGAAGATAAATAGACCTTGTAAAAGGTTAAGTTTACTATTTTGCCCACACAGCTAGTAATTACCAAAGATGTTCTTTGAGCTCAGCTTGCCTGATTTGGGAGTCGTTTCTTTCACATTATGCTGCTTCATGCTATTGAGGAGAGAAAACTTAAGCCAAAGGATGCAATTTCCTAGGCCTTTAGAATTCTACTGCCTGAAATAGGCAGACCATGGGGGCCTTGCAGAATGGATCTGAGCAAGTTTGTCCTCACAGAAGGGCTGACTTGCATTAAACATCCCTATATTCAGCCAGACAACAGCATCCACAAAGACTAAGCCCTTTGTGTGTCACCCAGGATGCCAGGTCAGCATTCAGGCCTCATAGAGTGGCACAGATGGGAGGATGAGTTTAAAAAAAAAAATGACATCTGTTCTCAGGGACTGCATACAATTTAAAGACGGAGACAATTCCAGGAAACATTCCTGTGAAAATGCATATCCAAGAATCCATAGATTCACAAAGTAGAAGAAAAATCCTCTCCAGAATTCGTACTTAGAAAATAGCTAAGGTGGGGATGACTGGTGTCCCAGTGATCACTCTGTTTAATAACAATTTCCTACATGATAATCACAAGGTTCTCTAGTATTTTTCAGATATGATCAGAAGGACAGACGGGTTTTCCATCCCCTATTTCGGAAGTATTGCTGTTTGATATCACAAGGTGCACTATGGTGAAGAGAGGGCTGCTAACTCTGGCCACTCGGCCTTGCATGCTTAACGGAAGGGGGATTCAACAGTGATGTCAAGACAGAGAGATCTGATCTAGGACTTCATGGTAGAGGGGACTGTGGCCAGCAATCTCCAGGAGAAGAGCATATTTCACTGAAAAAGCAGGAGGAGTGGGGGATGGCATTTTGAGGTCTGACAGACATGAAGGATGCTAAGGAGCACTGGCTCCTGGATTGGAATGGACCAGCCGGAGAGGACAGAAGGGGCACATGTCATGTAGAGGAGGGTCACCACAGACCTGAAGCTCTGTCCTGCAGCCTACGCCTCCTGGTCCCTCATAATTTTTATGGCAAAGCTCCCATGTTCTTGGATGTCTCAGGAAATCAATTCAGGCACCCTCCTGTCTCCTCCCTGCATGGGAAGTTCTTGTCCTTCTTTCCTGTTACATAAAGCTCTTCTTTGCTCCTCCACTGGGGTTCTCAGCTTGATACTATAACTGTTCTAATTTGCATCCTACCTTCTCTGCTAGATTATAAACTCCATGAGGGAGAATCTCAGTCTGCCTGGCTAACTCATCTCCTGTGATACCTAGCACAGAGCCTGGCTTTTGTCTTTGTATACCCAAAGCAGAACGTGACACACTGCAGAGTCAGGTGGCCCCAACTCTTAACAGAATCAAAGAATCACAGGTGCCCAAAAAAGGCTTTGGTGGCTGAGTACTGTGCTGACTGACCAAATGTGGAGGGCACTGGTCATCTTGTTGGTTTCTACAAAATGTGGTCACATCCAAGCTTTGTTCCAGGACTTGACAGAGTCAGTGTCCTCACTTCTCCACAGCTCTACAGGTCTTTCAATCTGGCAATCTAAGATACCGGGGACATTCCCCAGGGATCAGCCTTATCCAGGACTTGGGATGCATGCTTAGCACTCCAGCATTAGGCCAGGCTTAGGGCAGATCGTTCCCCAGTCCTGAAGCTCTGTTCCAGATGACTGAGTCATCTGCTAAGGTCTCTGTGCTGCCCTCCCGTTACCAAATAGATGGAATTCCAGCCATGAACCAGTTTCTGAGGGCCGACCCTGGCCCTCCCTGGACCCCTTCTGTTGCTTCTCTGCATCTCTCTGAGTGCATCTGGTGCATCTCTGGCCACTTGGCCTTTCCTTGGTAGTCCATTGCCTCTGCTTGGGCACAGCCCCTCATCTAGGCATTGGATTTGGGCAGATGCCAACTCTGTTATAGCTGTCTGTTGGAGGCACTTTCTGACACATGCCAACCTGGGAAGCTGTGTTCAAGCTGGGAGGCTCGCGGTGAAGGTCCTCAGTGTGCACTCAAGGTGAGGGTGCTGGTGTCAGTACTAAACATTAAGAAGAAAAGCCTAGAATCTTCCATGAGCTCCAAAGAGTGAGAATCTGGAACTTGGCATGCATCCTTCTCTAGAACGGTGGCTCTTGTCCCGGCTCCATGTGCAGAAGCTGCACTTTTACTTGACCTGGGCCAACACTTGTCCCCCAGCCTCCATATAGTGTCAAGGGAAAATCAACACTTTGGAGATCCCCCTGAGTAGGGTTCAAGTTTCAATACTGACATGTAACCTCAGAAGAGCAATGTGATCTCCTTGAGCCTCGGTCTCCTCAACTGCAGGAATGTGGATCTTCATATCTACCCAAAGGGTGAGAGTAGCAATGAAATGAGACATTCTGAATTCAGACTCTGGCACAGGGCTTGGCATGGAAAGTACACAGCCCGCGTTCCCCTCCCCTTTTCTTGTTCATCCCTGCACCATTTATGATGCAGTCAAATCCAAGATTTTCTTAAAAAGCGTTCATCTGTCTAAAAATACATTCTTAACTATTCTAGAATTCTGTCCCTAGAGAGACTTTGGTGTTAGATTCACATGCAGGGGCATTATCAAGAAAAGCTGAATTTTCTAACTAGAAGGTGTTCTCTTATTGGTAGCATATTGTCAGTATTTAATTTAGTGACGTAGCTGATTGGTAACCCCCATCCCTCAATGGTGAATGTTCGGGCAGGTGGGAGTATTCAGGGCTGAGGCAGCCTTAGGCACAGGAATGAGGAAGGTGGTGGCGATGGGAGAGGTGGCAAAGGTTTCAGGGTGGGAGGCAGGGCTTGGAGGGTGGACACACACGCTCCTCACCTTGACTCACCCTGCGTGGTGCCTTGACATGATGGGCAGGAGGAGAGCAGAATCTTCGGATAGATGCTAACCCTGGCAGCTGCCCAGATCAAGCTGGGGTGCCCTGACGATTCTCAGTGTGCTCTTGAGGTGGGGGGATGGTGTCAATGCTAATCATTAATAATGAAAGACCAGAATCTCCCATGAGCTCTAGAGAGTGAAAGTCTAGAAACTTGCTCTATTTTTAATACCAGCTTTCTCCCAGCCTTGCTCTCCTCTCATATATAAAGATGACCTCAAGTGCAAAAATATGATTCCACTAAAGTGGAAGACAGCTAAAGAATTTCTAGCTGATTAGACTTGGGAGTTTTTCCTGTTACTGCTACGGTTAAATAAATATTGGCAAATAGTGTAACCTGCAGGGAACCGAACAGAGTGTGGAAGCGACTGGTTGGTTATAATTAGAAATATACATCATTCTTCTTCCACCGAAGTGACAGAGCGTGGTATTTAAAGGGACAGTGAGGAACAGCAGATGAACAGCCTTGACTCAGCAATAGTTGAGAGCCACCTTATAAACTACTGTACATTTCGCAAGTGGAGTTAATGTTCTTTCTCCTAATTTTTAATAATGCACCTTAGCCTGGTTGATGTGTTTCACAGCTGAATCTAGAGGCATGTAAGCACAAGATGGTTACATTTCAACATCAGATTACATTTGTAAGTAGACAGGTTTTTAATCTGCAATTTGTATTGCGCCTGCATGTATTGATGAGGATGATTATTCTGTCACTTAGGAAAGCATGAAATAAATCTATTTAAAACCACTACATATAAGAAGTCCTGTTCATTTTCCTGGCTCTGATGAAGGCAGTAAAAATGTACTTTTCTTATCTGTAAAAAACGGGACCCAGCTCAATTGTATTAGATAAACACTGATTACACACCAAGTTAGTGCTGGCCACTGCTGAGAGGGTGGGGAAGAGGACAGAGGACTGAGGGAGAGAGAGGTAGCAGGGAAATGAACTAGGCAGTCTAGCCTAATGGTTTAGTATATGGACTTTGTGGTTTGACAGATTGGATATGAAACTTCCTTTTGCTCTTTCTTAACCTCGTGACCTCCAGCAAGCAACTTAATCTTGGTTTCCTTATGTGCAAAGTGAGAATAAAAACAAATGCTTAGTTTTTAGAGTAGTTAATATAAGATAATGCTCAGTAACCATTAGCCAATAACATTGGTATTGGGCCCATCTTGGTGAAAGTCCCACATGGAAGTAAGTGTGCAAATGAAACTTTTCAATAAAATACAGTAACTCATATGGTGGCACTATATTCTGTCACACGGGACCACTCTGGAGCTTAGAATTAAGACCTAGTTTCCTGAGACTGGTATCTGGTTGAGTTCTAAAGGAGGAAGAAGAGCTAGTCAGATAAGAAGAGCGGCTGAAGTACTGAGGATAACTTGAACAAACATGGAGCAGCACTGATCACCCTAAGGGAGCTAGGAGATGCCCACTGATACTGGCCATAGCTTCTCCTGGGTGCTGTGAGGCTGACCACAGAGAATGGTGGGCAGGGAACAAATAGAGAGAGAGGCAAAGTGGGGCCAGGCCAGCAGGAAGTGAGAAAGTGACACCCATCTAAGCAATTTCTCATTTGCTCATCAAGCACACTGAAGGTCCAAAAGTTTTGATAGAGGGCAAAGCTGCACCAAAAAGACAAGAAGAAAGAGGCTTGGGTGTTCTGTTTCATGACATGGAGCTCTGTTTATGATGCTCTGGATGACCATGATTGTATAGTGTCATGTGTTGGACGTTGGAACGAGTGTGGCCATACGGGTGTCCCAGCAGAGCTGTGCAGGGCCCTGACCAATGGCACTGAGTTAGGATACAAGAGGAAAGGTCAGACTGTGCCCTCCTGGTCTGGAGATGGACATAGGCAGAGACAGAACTGAGAGCCTGTGTTTGGTCTTCCGGTTGGGCAAAGGAAACTCAGCATAGCTCATCTTCCTAGGCAGTGAAGGGAGAAGGGCATTGTGAATTAAGGGCAGTTTTTAGATGGTGGCTTATTCTGTCTTTGGACAGACAGAACAACCTTCAGGCCCAAAGATGTGCCGTGTGAGGGGCCACTGGGCCAGAAAGGAGTGGGTACATGACTGATCTTGAGCCTCGGTCCCCCAGTGCCTCATTAACTGGATCCCAGCTGAGAAGGGAGACTGTAGCACAATTATTAGATCACTGATCTTAAGGTGTCAGAAATTCTCAAAGGAAAGAAGCTGTAGAGGTACACATAGGGGAATACTTTATACTTTCTAGGTAAATGTCTGAATGAAAAGTTATGGGAATATGAAATGATGATATACACATGCATTACAAAATTACTGAAAATAAAGTAAGTTGAACAAAGAGCAAAGTGTGAGAGTGTCCTTTGGTGAGGATGAGTCAAAATGGGAGAGATTCCTCAAGGATCTAGAACTAGAAATACCATTTGGCCCAGCCATTCCATTATTGAGTATATACCCAAAGGGATAGTGGTAGGAAGCCTTGAAACGAGGTCCCCAGTGAGCCCTGCCTGCTGGGCCTCGTAACCTTGTGCATTTCCCTCCCCATGAGTGTGAGCTGGACCTCCTTGCTTCTAATGAGTAGCATATGGCAAAAGGGAGAAGATGTCACTTCTGAGCCTAGATTATAAAAGATCATGACTTCCATCTTTCTAGCTTTTTCTCTCTCCGTGTTTTGCATTCTCGGTTTGTTTACTTTTATGAAGCACAGTACCATGTTACAGAGGCCCATGTGGCAAGAACATAGGATGGCCTCTATCCAACAGTCAGGGAGGAACTGAGGCCGTGTTCCAACAGCCCACAAGGAGCTTGAATCCTGCTAACAACGACGCAAGTGAGTTTGGAAGCACATCCTGCCCCAGTCGGGTCTTAAGATGACTCACCCTGGTTGACACCTTGGTTGTAGCCTGTGGGATCCTAAGCCAGAAGATCCAGCTATGTAGCACCCAGATTCCTCATCCACAAGAAGTGTGAGATAACTAACGCACACTGTTAGAGGCTGCTGCATGTGGGCTAATTGGTTGTGCAGCCATAGATAACTAATACAGAAACTAACATCAACTGAGCAGTGCTCTGGTGTAGCCTTTTACAGTTTATCTTATTTAGTTCCCTATTTTACTTCTGAGAAAGCTGTTTGTTTAAGAATACAGGATGTTTAAGAAATTTGCCCAGGGTTAGCCAGCCAGAAAGTAGCAGACAAAGTTTCAGCCAGGATGTACTGGCTCCCAATGTGTGTGCTAAGTCTATGACACCAGGTCAAAAGGAAAGAATTCCCCCAAATTAAAGCTTGTCTGGGGAAACTCAGAACACCCTTAGCTATGGGGAAACTAAAAAGCCTATGTGCCCCTATATATCTTTCCTGTTTCTTTTTTGATGCCCTGGGTCCTAGCTTTGGGTTAGACTCAGACGGCTGACCACATGCAAATGCACCACCTCATCTTCCCCGTGGTAGGACGCAGGTCCCCAAGGAGAAGGTAAGCAGAGGAGCTCTGAACGGACAAGGGTGGGAAGGGGGCAGAAGCAATGCAAAGCACTGGCTCAGAGGCCAGGCGCAGGCGGGTGTCAAGGTCAGGGGAGAGGCCCTTTATGCAGGGCAGGGCAATTTTGAGGGTATTGGGCATTTCTAGGGGAGGGTGGATGGTATGCTTGGGTGCTTTCTTACTTGGAGGAGTAAGGAGGCAGCTGAAAGGAATTGGGGGACAGGAAACCAGGGACAAATTCTCCCTATTCAACCGCTGGCCGGCACTCTCAAAACAAAAAGATGTGAAGGTTTTCTCCATGAGACTACGGTACTCTCTGCTTGTCTATGATTTTACTTTTCAAAGTTTCCATTTCCCAGGGTCAAACTTGAAATATTAAATGGAAAATTCCAGAAATAAACATTCACATAACTTTATAACAGTATGTTGTTATAAATGTTCTATTTTATTACTGTTATTCTCTTACTGTGCCTAATTTATACATGAAACTTTATTATAGGTATGTATATACAGGAAGAAACATATTAATATACATAAACACATGCACATGCACACACACACGGTTCTGTACTAACCTCGGTTTCTGGCATCCACTGGGGGTCTTTGGATGTATCCCCTGTGGGTAAGGAGAGTACTCCTGAAATGTCATTATCAAGTCTGGAAGGACTGACTCATCCACATATTGTGCAGGAATTACACACAGGATCTAAATATTTGAAGGGATCCTGCCCTCAAAAGAAACAACAATCCCAATGGGGATTTTCACTTCATTGCATTCTTCTCTGCACCGATTCTGGAGTCTCAGGTAAAACAAGGCAGGTAAAAAGCAAAGAAAGGCTAGGTAAGGGCCTGCTAGGGTGCTGCTGAAGGCACTAAACTCTGACAAGCTGCTAGCTACAAAGACCCACCATTTAATTTAGTCTCAGGCTGGTGTAGGGATTGACTCTTAAAAAAAACGGTGCAGCCTCAAACTGAACCTGCCAGTGAAGGGAGCCTACGACATTTTTTGTGCTTCACTATTATACAATATTTGACACACAGAGGTATGTATAAAGAATACTAATGCACTTTGGGAGGCCGAGGCGGGTGGATCACCAGGTCAAGAGATCGAGACCATCCTGGTCAACGTGGTGAAACCCCGTCTCTACTAAAAATACAAAAATTAGCTGGGTGTGGTGGCGTGCGCCTGTAGTCCCAGCTACTTAGGAGGCTGAGGCAGGAGAATTGCTTGAACCCAGGAGGCGGAGGTTGCGGTGAGCCGAGATCGCGCCATTGCACTCCAGCCTGGGCAACAAGAGCGAAACTCCGTCTCAAAAAAAAAAAAAGAATACTAATGACAGCAATAATAAAACTATGTAACCACCACCTAGCTTTGTTAAACTGTACTATTTTTCCGTATATGCTACAGATTTTTATCAAGAAATAAAACAGTACAGATAAAGCTGAAACTCCCTTTGTAACTGTTCTAAAGCCATTGCTCACATTGTCCCCGGAATAACTACCGTCTTAATATTGGGGATATTGTTCCCATGCAGTTTTTTATTTTTTAAAAAATTGTTTAATTAAAAAAATTTTTTGAGACAGCTTCTTGCTCCATCACCCAGGCTGGAGTGCAGAGACACAAACACAGCTCACTGCAACCTCAACCTCCCACGCTCAAGTGATCCTCCCACCTCCACCCCTCAAGTAGCTGGGACTACAGGTGAACTCATGCAGATTTTTATAGTTTTACTATATACGCATGTGTCCATCAACCATATGTAATGTAGTTTGCACAGTTTTAAGCTTTATATTAAGGATATCATGTTGTATGCAACCTTTTGTTATTTGCTTTTATTTTTAAAAATTTTGTTAAATCATTTGCATTAAAATTTTCTATATAGGTAAATGTAGCTCTAGTTCATTCATTTTTGCTTACTTTCCATTTTATGAAAATTTTACACATTTTTGGTAATTAATTCTCCTGTTGATAAGTATATAGGTTTTCTTTTCTTTTTTGTTCTCTCTTAAAAAATTCTTTTCATTTCTGCTACTACACACAACGCAATAATGACATTTTTCTGCATGGCTCCTGGCAAACATGAGTAAATTTCTCTATGAAGAGTTGTAAGAGATACATGTTTTCAGATTATGACATATTGCAAAAGTGCTTTTCAAAGTTGTCCTAATACTTTACACTCCTACTCAAAATGGCTGAGTGTTCCCTTTATCCCTTGTTCCCCAATCTTTCTCTGAATCATGGGGCTGAAGCAAGCCCCACTGTGGTTGTTTCCTTCTGGATACTCTCTGGTCGGTCAAGGTCCTACCTACCTAGTACACTCAGGACTGAATGAGATGAATTCGTATATGATTTGACCTATAAAGAGCTTGTTAGAACTCTCCTCTTAAGTTTGGCAATAAATTTCTTCTGAATTTTCTCTCAATAGCCATTACCTAATTTCAAGCAACCACCTCCTCTGTGGCTCACATTTTCCATCTTCTCACTGGTTCATTAAAGCACCAGTAGCCTGGAGGCTCATAAAAATAGTTCGACAAATTTGTGCCATCAATTTCTTACCGTCTTTAAAAGTGAGAGCTTTCTGAAAGTCAAATGAGACACACACACACACACACACACACACACACACACACACACACACAAATTGCAGCATTTCGCATGCAATTCCAGAAGGCTTATTGACCTCTGAAAGTCAGGGTTAATCCTGCACTGAACTGTGTTGGAGAACAGTTTGCCTTATTGAAGTGCATCTAAACTTGGGACTACTGGGAAATGCCCCAATGTCCTAAGGGTTTACAGGAATTTTCCTGAATCTTAATATGTTTTTAGAGTTGTTAATATTGTTTTAATATCAAACTCCAACTGTATTCGTGATGTGGCGGGGGTAGAATGGCAAAAGCTTAGCTTCTGCCATTTCTTGTTTGCGTGAGATGTGTAACCTCTGCGAGCTTCAGTTTCCTTATGTTACAAACGGACTCATGTCTCACAGGATTCTTGTGCGGATTAATCAAATCTATCATAGTGTTTGAAATGTTGTAAATATTTAATAAATGCTGGATTTTTTTTTTTTTTTTTGCCCTATGTTAGCCCTTTGAAACTTGGCTAGCAGATCTATACAAAGAATCTGAAGTTAGTATTTCCCTGGGCTGCTGCAGAGCTTTTCTGAAACTTCATATGTAGTGTTTGTTTCACTGTAGTTCACTCTGTAGTGCAGAATAAACATGTTAATTTTCTCAAAACCAATTTTTAGAGCCTATGTTTTGGGGGACAAGCCAAAATTTAATTTTGTTTATTTTCTACATTTGTTCAAATAAGTTTCTGCACTAACAGGAACTTTAAGCTCCTCCAGTACCCACTGGCACCAGGACATCTCACAGGGATCCCTTGCCGTCTCTCTCCACCAGGCTGCACCTGCCTTTAATGATCACAAACAAATGCTTAGCCTAGTTGGGCCATATGCATGCAGAAGAATTATTACCCAGGGTGCTCCCTGGAGGTTTGGGGAAGCTCCTGATTCTGCACATGTCTTTCAAAGGCATAGATTGTTTCAGACACCTATAAAAATAATACCTATGAATTATTTATAGATAAATATTAATGCTGCATCCATATTGAAGCCAAGCATAAATTGAATAGCTCTATCTCCATAAGTTTCCAAATAGATTTAACAGAAATTTCCTCCCATCATATCGTATTTACTCCTGATACCTAATAAAAATTCACACCAGTGAATGTAATGCTTTTGACACCTTTCACTTACAAACATTAGGAAAAATGTTTTGAGAAAGATTTGAGTTATGATTAGTAAACATGTTCCAATTCTGTCTTTGCCACCCCTGAAATTCCTAGCAAGAATTGCTTTTCTGAAGAAGAGAATTCCCATTTTGAAGACATATATCTATAATGAGATATCCCCCTACCTCCAACCACCCATCCAAAACATTTGAAAATGTCAAGGGTAAAAGGGTAGCCGTCCCAAGCCCCTCATTTTCCAGGTGCCCAGAGAGGTGCAGTGATGGGCTTTAGATCACTCAGGGAGTCCACGATAATTAAGAAGCAAAATCATGTGCCAACAGGTGCTATAGGACTACTGGTACAACAGGCTGGAAAGAGAAAATGAAGTCTAAGCTCCTTTCTCTATGTGTCACAATATCAAACAGCAAGATTTATTTGTAGTGGAAATGTGAATAACACACAAAAGCTGTGTCATGCCAAACAGAGAATTTCAGGTCAAGTGTTTCAAAACAACAAGCATGCAAAAAGCAAAAAGCACTGCCATACCTTCCTGCGTACTGAATTTAGCCAAGCCAATCTGTGAGATAATTAAGTAGCTGGCAAGAGCTAGCTGGAACAAGCACACACCACCAAAGAGAAAGAAGGAAGGAAGGAAGGAAGGAAGGAGGGAAGGAGGGAAGGAGGGAAGGAGGGAAGGAGGGAGGGAAGGGAGGGAAAGGAGGGAGAGAAGGGAGGTAGGGGAGGGAGGGAGGGAGGAAAGGAAGGAAGGGAAAGAAAGAAAAAGAAAGAAGGAAGGCAGGCAAGCAGATATAGACATGAGCTACATTGTTGATTGTTGATTTTGCAGTGGCTTCTGTTATTTTTTACATAATTGTAATAAATATAGAGGTCTTTTAGTACACTGCCACCATGTCATTTTAGTGGAGAAAGATAAGATTTTCCATCTTACTGACTTACGTTGGCCTATAGGAAAACTGCCATCCACATAAACACGTTAGTGACATTAATAATAAAACCACAACTGTTCATTCAGCCTAGAAGAATGTGTATCTTTCTATGAGGCCAATGACATTCTAAGCATCATTGACTCATTGTTCTCTTTATAAAGCTCAGGAAGAGGAGGAGGACACAGTCTCTACCCCAGAGGAGTTAAATATTCAGTTTGCAGATGACATAAACCTGGAAGGGAAGTAAATGCAACGTATGACAACATCAAGATTCTGAATGATTTTAACGGGCTAGATACACACATAATGAAGGTACACAGATAAACGAAGTCCTGTCCTTGGGTATAAAAAGGAAAAACAAAATTGCATAGTACAAGATACGGAAGATCTGACTTGTGGAAAAGATCTTAGGGGATAGATTAATTTGCTGGGACTGCTGTGACCAAGTAACACAAACTGAGTGGCTTAAACAACCGAAATTTGTCGTCTGACAGCTCTGGAGGCTAGAAGTCTGAGATCAAGATGTGGGCAGGGGCGGTTCCTCCGAGGGCTGTGTGTAAGAATCTGTTCCAGGCATCTTCTGTAGCTTCTAATGGTTTGCTGTCAATCTTTGGCATTTCTTGCCTTGTGGAAGCATCCCCTGCATCTCTTCGTTTATCATCACATGGGTTTTCTCTGTTTGTTTCCAAGTTTTCCCTTCTGATGAGGATGCTTGTCATATTGAATGAGGATCCACTCAAATGACCTCATCATAACTAGTGACATCTGCAATCACCCTGTTTCCAAACAAGTTCACATGTGGGGTACTAGGGGTTAGGACTCAAATATATACATTGGATAAATGGGGGATACACAATTCAGCCAATAACAGGGGACTTTCAAGGTCTAAATCATAGCTTAGGTGAAATTGATAATATAATTAATTACACTAAATCTAGCATAATCTTTGACTAAATTTATGAAAGTACGGTTTACAAATTCTAGCAGGAATGGTCCCACTGAACTCCACATACAGAGCACGGGATAGGATTGCCTGTTAGATAATTAGATATGGTCACATGAGGACATACTATGGAGAAGATGTTGGAAAGAACTGGAGGGGTTTTCCCATTAAAACCAAGGGGAGTGAGCAAGGTGAAGACTGGGGTAGAGAACCCATAAAGAACAACTATAAAAATGTCTTCACAATTTGGAAGTAAGATTATTGTTAAGAGTGTAGCATAGAGAATGGGATTTGAGACAGTACAACATAGGGATTAGGGACCCAGGCTTTGAAGCCAACTGCTTGGTGCTGTGAGAATTATATAAACCAGTACAAGTAAAAACTTGAGAATGGTGCCTGACATATGGTACACTAGCTGCTATTATAATCACTATCATCCGTAGAAACTAGACAGCTGAGGAAACAAAACCCAGGGGGCTAGGGAGATAAATATAATGTATATATTATATACAACATATTATATATTATAATAGGGAGATAATAAAAAAAATATAAATTTTGAGATGGAGTCTCACTCTGTCACCCAGGCTGGAGTGAAGTGGTATGATCTCCGTCTTCTGAGTTCAAGCGATTCTCCTGCCTCAGCCTCTCAAGTAGCTTGAATCAGAGGCATGTGCCCCCATGTCAAGCTAATTTTTGTATTTTTAGTGGAGACGAGGTTTCACCACGTTGGCCAGGCTGGTCTTGAACCCCAGACCTCAGCTGATCCGCCCACTTTGGCCTCTCAAAGTGCTGGGATTACTGGTATGAGCCACTTCACTCAGCCCTATTTATTACTATCTTAACCATTTTTCAATGTGCAGATCAGCAGTGTTAAGTATATTCACATTGTTGTACAACAGAATCTTTTTCATCTTGCGAAACTGAAACTGCATCCGTTAAACAACAGCTCCCCATTTTCCCCTCTCCCCATCCCCTGGCAAGCACCATTCAGTTTTCTGTCTCTATGCATTTGATGACTCTAGATGCCTTACATAAGTGAAGTTATACATTATCTTTTTGTGAATGGCTTATTACACTTAGCATAATGTCATCGAGGTTCATCTATGTTGTAGCATGTGTCAAAATTTCCTTTCTTTTCCAAGCTAAATAATATTCTGGTGTGTGTGTGTGCGTGTGTGTGTGTGTGTGTGTGTGTGTGTATACCAGTAACCTCTTAACTGTTAATTTCACCTGCTGGGCACCATAAAATTTGCCTGATCTGAACAATGGACAGACTGATGGAGTTATTCTGGTGACTAGAACGGGAGAGGGTGGTCATATATTTTTTCTTGTATCCTCTAGAAAACAGAGCATGAGGAAAAGGCTTATGTGTTATTACTAGGTAGAGAGTAAGCATGTCAGAGATTAAGGCAGAGAAGGAGACAGAGCCAATATGAGGATAACTTACTGAGTTAGCCACCAGCAGATGCCACTGCTTACTGGATTTTGAGGGGCCAAGGGACCCAGACACAAAGGGACAGTCCTCTGAGAAGCATTATAGATGTGTCTCAGGACAGTAGAGGAGAGAAAGAGGTAAGGGTTTATCCTGAGTCCTGTCTTCCATTGGTCAATTATTAACCCTGTGGTGATAACCCCCCAACATACTAGGGTTGTGCACAGGTGGGCACTAAGAAGGATTTTGCAGCCCACCCCCCACACACCCCGCATACCTCCAAGTCAATAGAAAAGCCCAGGAAGGAGAGAAGCAAACACGGGCAGCAGGAAGTCACTGCTGGGTTGTGCCTGCATGAAATTAATCAGGGGCCATGCAGAGCTGGTTGCTGCAGCAGAAGATGAAACAAGAACAGTGAAGCCAAGAGTATCTGAAGAGCTTCAGGAGAAGCACCTGGCATAGAGGGTGAGGGAATGCAACTAACGTGTCCTGGGTTGCCAAGATGCTCCAGGCACTTCACAGGTAATAGCTCATGCGACACTCACACCAATACAGACATTACCAAGGATTGGTGAAGTTCACCAACTTGCACAAAATCATATCGTTACTCTGGCTAGGTTTGGAACCAGATCGGATTCTAACCTAGTTCTTCTATAATGAGAAACTAAAAACCTATCCTACCATCAGTCTTTTCTGGGTGTGTTTGAATTAACCTTGTCAATTATGGAATTCTGGGTCCCCGAGCTAAACTGAGTTTCTAAATGGGGTTTGGAAGACGGAGCCACAAAGCTGACGACAAGAATCTGGAATATAGTGACTTCATTGAGAAACATTCCTGGGTGGTTTCTCTGTGATGTCTTCACCTCGTCTCTCTCAGTCAGTCCTGAAATATTTGTAAGGTTGTCAGAAGACCTGTTTTGAGGGTGTAGATTACCGGGAACAAATTTCAACTGTGCATAAGGTTTCATAAACACAGGCTACCTAGGGAGGTGAAAACTGGGTAGGCAAGGGCAGCGCTAGTTTCCATGAACAGAAAGATCTTCTCACTGAGCTGTAACCTCACATGTTAAGCATTAAGGGAAAACCACATTACTTTCTCTGGGCATGGAACTGACTGCCCTTGAGAAAGATCTGAATTGCTATGCCTCATGACTCTGGGTTTTCATCCTTCCCCCTTCTGTTTCATCCCTTCCATCCATTCTTTCCTCCTTCCTTTTACTTTTCTATCTTCCAATCTTTCATTTTTCCTCTATTTTTCCTCCTTTCTTACAGATTTCCTTCTGTTCATTCTTCAACCCTTACTTTCTGGTTATAGCTTTCTGTTTGCAAGCAACAGACACAAACTATAGCAAACTTAAGCAAAAGAGAATTTGGGGAAAGGATATTAGGAAGCACTAAGAATTAGTAATAAAAGATAAAAAAAAAAAAAGAACAGGTTTGGAGGCAGAATATTCTGACATTCTGACACATTGGACCATTAGATACTCTTCAGATGGAACAAAGAAAACCAAACCATGTTTTTCTCTATCCTTATGTCACTTTAAACAGGAAACGAAGTCCTCGGAGCATATAACCAGTTGGCCAGCTTGGGTTGCATGCTTTACACTCTTGGATGTGTAGAATTTGTAAAAGAAAAGATCTAGTTGAAAGTCTTTGCAGGGACCTCTCAGGTTTATAATGGAAATGCAGATCATTTTCACAGCCCCCAGTGTAGGGGGTTGGAGAGGTAAAGCCCCAAAGGAAATCCAGGTACACTTATGAATAGGAATGGATATCAGTGGCAAAAAAAAATTCATAAAAATTATTTTGTATGTTTTTTTCAGCACTTTCACCCGGTTTCTACTTTACCTTACAACAGGGAGGCTTTAAGATGCTCCCATGACCAGCTACTTCTGGTGCAGGTCTGAGGCTGCTGTGTTATGATGTTTCCTTCCAAATGATAATACAGCATATCGTATAGCACCTCCAGATGATAATATGTTATAATGTATAGCGCCTTGCAATCTATCATGTACTTGAACCTGTCATTATCTCATGGCATACTTACACGGACTTTGTGATATGGACTGAATGGTGCCCCTCACACCAACCAAATTAATATATTGAAGTCCTAACCTCCAGTCCTTCAGCATGTTACTCTAGTTGGAGATAGGACATTCACAGAAGTGATTAAGCTGAAATGAGGCACGACATCGGGCCCTCTCTAATTCAATCTGACTGGTGTCTGTAAGAAAAGGAAATTGGAAGACACAAAAGATGCAAGGAAGGCCTACCTAGAGGAAAGACTATGTGAGAACACAGGGGAAAGGCAACCATCTACAAGACTAGAGGAGAGGCCTTGGAAGAAACCAAACTTTCTGACTGCTGATTTAGGACTTCCAGCTTCCAGCACTGTGAGAAAATAGATTCTCAGTCTGTGGCATTTGGTGATGGCCACACCACACCCGGCTAATTTTTGTATTTTTAGTAGGATGGGGTTTCATCTTATTGGCCAGGCTGGTCTTGAACTCCTGACCTCAGGTGATCTGCCTGCCTTGGCCTCTCAAAGTGCTGGGATGACTGGGGTGAGCCACTGTACTCAGCCCTATTTATACTATCTTAACCATTGTGTTAGCTGACTAATACACTTGTGCACTAATACTCTATGATCACTATTAGGTAAGGAGACCACACATCAGAGAAGTCATGACATTTGTCAAAGTCCCACAGCAAATAAACAGCAGAGAAATCATATCCTTTTTTTTTTTGAGACGGAGTTTTGCTCTTGTTACCCAGGCTGGAGTGCAATGGTCCCGATCTCGGCTCACCGCAACCTCCACCTCCTGGGTTCAAGCAATTCTCCTGCCTCAGCCTCCCGAGTAGCTGGGACTACAGGCACGTGCCACCATGCCCCGCTAATTTTTGTATTTTTAGTAGAGACGGGGTTTCACCATGTTGACCAGGATGGTCTCGATCTCTTGACCTCGTGATCCACCCGCCTCGGCCTCCCAAAGTGCTGGGATTACAGGCGTGAGCCACCGCGCCCGGCC
>PVKV010007707.1:0-93686 GCA_004027835.1 Alouatta palliata
AAAAAAAAAAAAAAAAAAAAAAAAAAAGGAGATAATTAACATGGTTGAATACAAGTAAAAACTCAAATTTTCTCATCAGCATATCTCAGAATCTTTAAAACAAATATGACTTAAACTTCCAGATGAGATACAGGATCCTTGATGTAATTTTTATGGCCCCAGAGGAGAAAAAAGCACCAGTTACACATGGAAAACAAAGACTTTTTGAGGCTAGGTAAGGGCAGACATTTCTCAAGCGGAAATGAGAAATAAGAAGTTGCTGTCTAACATCTTTTAGCTTCTTACTAACATCTTTATTGCTTCTCTGTGATGGTCAGAAAATAAATTTTGAGTTTGTCACTACATGCTAATACTGTGTTTAAAATGTACCTGTTAGTAAACTCCAGCCTACTCTCTAGGGTAATCTAATTCATTACCCAGCTCTACTTGGCTCGCTGGCAGAGGAGGAGTGTCCAAGCAAAAAGTCATGTGAAGAAATCAGCATGGTGGGTTTTGTCCCTTAACTGTCCTGGGACAATCTTGCTTTGATTCATGTGACATACAATAGGGTCTAACCATAACATTGAGGACTCAACCCTGAGATGTTCATGATCCCCAGACAGACCCATAATTCCCTCAAGGAATTTATAACATCATTGAGGAGGTTATTTAGCCAATGGTCAAGCAAACTCACGCCAACAGTGTTATTATCCACATTTGTGAAATAAGGCATAGCAGCCCCTAAAACCTCATCCCAGCCAATGTGAGGGTTTGGTTAGATGCCTTGCAAACACAGATGACTATTCTCAAGGAAAAGTGACAAATCTTCCATGCTTCACTGAGAAGAAAAGGGGAAACAGCATAGCAAACTCTTCTTGGCAGAGGTATCATTGGTTTTTCGGATCATAAGAAAAGGTACAAAGAAAATGAAGCATGTTAAATAACAGAACTGAAACAGGAGAGATTAACAACATTTCTAAGATTAACTTCAATTTCTCTAATATTTACATTACCAAAGTGAGCCCTAAAACCTAGGGTATCTTGCTTAACATAATTACGGTTGCTTGTGGATAGCTGATTACCCTGCTTACTCACATCTAGAATCTCAAAGGTTTGGTTGCTAATTATGCTGTACTATGTTTGGTATTAACTATTAGTGACCATTATCTACAATTTAAAGGAAACTCAAGTGGAGAGATTTCTAGGCCTGGGAGGATGTAATCTGTACTCTGAGGTTTATTGCAAGCTGATGGATTTAAAAATTGTCACAATCATCCTACTTTTCAGAAAATTATGTATTCAACTTTAAAATCCATACTCTCAAGCAAGGTAAAAGGTAAAACTTGGGAAAGAATAGTGAGAGAATACAGATATCTCATTTCCAATACATCGTTGCCTAGGTAACAAGGCTTATCTAAGCATTTTGAATTAGTAGGCGTTAATCATCTATATTTAGAGACTCAAATCGGCAATGAAGGCAAGTTTCCATGGTGCTAGCAGTTACATAACTGTTTCCCAGTATTTTTTGTAAGGAAGTTGTATGTCATATGGGCATATTTCGGGCTCCAATATGTTAAGCAATCATGTCACTAGGTAAAAGTCTGTCACATTCAATTCTCAGATGCATATTCACTATCGTAGAAAATAATTTAGCGCTGAAGGCCTTGAACTCAAATGCAGAGGAAAATGCTTGAAGAAAGGGACAGATCATAGTGGTTAAGAAGCAATATCCTCTGTGGTCAAAGGACAGACTACTCTCCATGTCATCAGTGTGGCCCTCTCTAGGAAGCAAACGCAGGGCAACAATTTTTTTTTCCTACAGTGTGATTTTGAGAAGAAATACGAATGTTCCATGGTTCCCCTTTTGTCCAGTAAGACTTTGACTTATGGAAAAATTTTTAAGAAATTGTCATATGTTCTAAAAGCATCTTTCCACAAAGCAACGCAGTCAAGATAAATGGAAATGTAAGATTAGTCAATGTGGTTTTTCAGCATATTAGAATTAGGCAGTTATGGTGGATTAATAACGGTCAATAATATTCTGGAGATTTCAGTGCTCACTAATCTGTTCAGTTTACTTAGTGAGAACATCTGCAGAATAACAGAAGGGTGCTTCACCCAGCAGCCACAGCTGATGTTAACCTTATGGCTTCCACACCCCTAACTTTCTGATTATTCATTATCTATACTTGATATTGGTACTGTGATTTGTCCAATGGACTGATGCATATTACCATGGCTCAGGAGACAGAACTGTCCTTATTTACATCATGCAGTCATTTTAAGAATTGGTCTTAAGACACAAATTCTTGATACGAATTTGGAGCATCCTGAAGATCCTGCACATTCAAGTAGCACAAGCCATCTCTACGTTTCCATGGTAACTCCACAATCTGTAACAAGCCTAGGAGCCAAACTAAGACTGTCTACCAAGCCAATTCTTACTTCCCTTATGCAGATTGGGGGCAATGGTGTGTGTGTGTGTGTGTGTGTGTGTGTGTGTGTGTGTGTGTGTGTGTGTGTGTAAAGGGATATTTAAACCACAAGGCAAGATTCAGACAAAGGGTACATTATATGTACAATATAGGTAATATACACACAGAAAAAGGTGTGTATACATTCTACAGCCATCACACATTTCTGTTACATTATAAATGTGTGAAAATAGATAATCACTTTCTGAAAGGTACAAAACTATTCTGGCCATCCAAAGAGCAGACAACAAACTGGCAGAAAAGCACAGGACTAAATCAGCCAGGGCAGGTTTCATTCCAAACTCTGGTGTTTTCCTGCTGTATGATATTTACTCAGTCAGTGGTCCTCTCAAATGGACACTTCTCCATAAGGCTAAGGGGAAAACAAGACAATAAAATGATTCACATGCAGACATTCCTGATTTTCATCACATGTGATGCTAAACATGGACTGGCTGCCCAGCAG
Organism: Alouatta palliata; assembly: GCA_004027835.1. Taxonomy (NCBI): domain Eukaryota; kingdom Metazoa; phylum Chordata; class Mammalia; order Primates; family Atelidae; genus Alouatta; species Alouatta palliata. Next base: position 2,920 of record PVKV010007707.1, read on the forward strand.
TGGAGCCAGTGATTCCTGTGAGGTTAGCACAGGCAGGACACTCCCCAGGTACACAGGCTTGCAGAAGATGAGGAAGAAAACAAAACAAAAAAACAAGCTCAAAGGACTCAGAAAGGTGATTCTTTCCTGCCAAAACATCACACAGAAAAAGCAGGAAGCTAGTTACCCTAGATACACCCATGTACCAGGCACAGTGACACAAAGGACACTCACGTACCAGGCACAGTGACACACTGGGAAAATAAATGATTTATTTTCTTTTATTTTATAAAAGGTTCAAGGTATGCTGAACATTTATCTGTAGGTTTTAGATTCTGAAAGGTAGATGTCAGGTAGAGAATTACCAGCTGTACAGTAGACTGGAGTGCCTCCGCCCAGCACCTGTGCCTTCTCCAACCCTCACATTTAACATTTAAACATTTTAAGTTGCCTTCAACATCACATGGTATCTCAGGAACCAAGGCATGTGGGATATTTTATACCTCCCCAAAACCAGATGCTACATGAAATAGGCAGTATATTTGGCGAAATACAAATGGTGAATCAGCTTGCTGTGTATGAGCATAAGAAGCACGGATGATAGTCAAATACAAAGACATAGAGAGGAGGATGGAGGTTGCCAAGGGTTAGGGAAAGGGAGTATAGAGAGATGGTGGCCAAAGGGTACAAAATTTGAGTAACAGCATGAATACATTCTGGAGATCTAACGTAGAACAAAGTGACTGTAGTTAATAATGTTCTCTTGCTGAGAGAGCTGACCTTAAGTATTCTCACCACAAAAAAAAGTAAGTAATAAAATAGTCACTATGTGTGATGATGAATATGTTATTTACCTTCATCATGGTGATGTACAGGCATACATGATTCACAATGCATATCAAATATCAAATTGTACAATTTACATACATTCAACTTTGATTTCTCAATTATGTATCAATAAAGCTGGAATAAAATATTTTTTATCGAATAGAAACTAACCCAAAAAGTAGACTATGTGCACCAGGGTATGTGATCATCTCCTAGGAGATCGAAGAGACACATTCTTTGTGTCTGGTGACCTGATCCTTGCAGCTTTTTCTTTTAACTGGCAGAGCTTTGACTAGGTCATAGGTGAATCTCATCTTGGCGTGTGCTGACTGCACTGGGGCTCATCTTTCTCCTCCTACACTTTCCATATTAGAAATATGTGGGAAAGCTCTAATGAGACTACATGACCAATTCAATTTGTTTTCTCTCTCTCATCTCCCATAGCATATGCCCCTGGTGAACAGAATAGTTTTGAAGGCTTACTTAGTTTTAAATACTGCCAAGAGAAGTGCTTTTAAAATTATAGTAAGTATTTTCCTGTGCATGATAAATTCTAGTAAAGCCACTGACAATACCACAAGCACTGGGGCTGTGAGGTTGTGAATATAAACAAATAGGTATGTGTGTGTATATGTGGAAGTGCACACACAGATACTCTCTGGCTTAGCAAGGTAAACCAGCACCTCGACTAAATAGCCTATTACAAACACACTTACCGTCAGCAATATCTTATTAACCTGCTTTTTCATATATTTTCAGATTTCTCTGTAATCGTCTCCATGGAGACTTTCCTCTGTTTTCCCAAAGGTTCCTCCGACACCATCATCTGTTACACATGTTCATTCAATTGTTCATTCTGTCATGTGTCTACTTTAACAAAACATTTTAGATGTGGCCTTCAAATCAGCTTTACATCTTTCAGGTTTGGTGCATTATTTTTAATACTCTCATAAACACAAGCTCAGAGAGTACTTACTATCTTCTCTTGAGCAAAGGCAGAAATATTTTAAAACCTCACTGCTCGAAGATGCATTCTTTTACAAATTTTTACCTCTGTCTCGCAATGTATTTTTTCCCTTTTTAATCAAAATGATTATCAGAAGTGTATATATATACATTCATAAGTATGTATGTATGAATATAAATGTATACATAAGTATATATATATATGACTTGCTGAGTTATGAGTTATATTACAGCTATGTTCAAAAGATCTGTTTAAAAGCACTCAGGAACCAAAATAATAAACAAAAAGATATTTAAAATGTTTCATAAAAATAAAAATGCATATCCATCATCAGTAAAGCAATATAAAAGTTGTCACTCACATTTCACAGTTGTAGAAACAACATGTCTTATAGCAAGAGATATGTATTAGCGTATGATACATGGCCACTGATCTTTAAAAAGGATCTTTGAGAAACTTCAAAACTATTTGCCTAGCGGCCATGCAGTGGATCACTCCTGTAGTCCCAGCACTTTGGGAGGCCTAGGGGGGCGGATCACAAGATCAAGAGATTGAGACTGTCCTGGCCAAGATGGTGAAACACCATCTCTACTAAAAATACAAAAATTAACCAGATGTGGTGGCAGGTGCCTATAATCCCAGCTACTCAGGAGGCTGAGCCAGGAGAATCGCATGCACCCTGGAGACTGAGATTGCAGTGAGCCAAGATTATGCCATTGCACTCCAGCCTGGCTATAGAAGGAGACCCTATCTCAAAAAAAAAAAAAAAAAAAAAAAAAAAAAAAAAAAAAAAAAAAAAAAAAAAAAAAAAAAAAAAAAAAAAAAAAAAAAAAAAAAAAAAAAAAAAAAAAAAAAAAAAAAAAAAAAAAAAAAAAAAAAAAAAAAAAAAAAAAAAAAAAAAAAAAAAAAAAAAAAAAGTACCTAGCAATAAGGACAACTGGAATACTTCCTGGACAAGAACAGACACTATGGAACAGATTGTGGTCAGTTGGTCTCTGAATGTGCATACAGAAAGGAATTTGTGGACTGAAGAAAAAAGAATGGCTAGCCAATGCTTCATACTTTCTAAGGCATCATCACTAAACGTTGAGCCTAGAAGGCTGTGATTAAGTCAGCCTGTGGTTGTGGCTTAGAAAGAGGAGAAATAATGGGGCAGTCAAGAGGAGCTAAACCAGTTAGTAATTTTGGTTTAGAGAAGCAGAAAACAGTGGAACCTGATGTCCACTCACAAGCAAGACACCGCATTGATGACCCGTGCTCACATATATTAGCAACTATTACAGTTTGCAGGTGAAACGAGCATGAAAATTACTATGGAACTTACACTTTCTACGTGTACTGAGGATGTCTGAACATCCTAGAAGGTAACATACACATTTTTTGCTGTGTTTCCAATTTTGTTATTTTTGATACATAATTATACATATTTATGCAATATAGAGTATTTTTATACATGTATGCAATGTAGAGTGATCAATCAGGAAAAATAGAAACAAATATTGATAACTGGGATTACATCAAAGTGTAAGCTTTTATATAGCAAAGGAAACAACTACAAAATGAAGAGACAACCTGCAGAATGGGGGAAAGTATATGCGAATTATTCCTCTGACAAAGGACTGGTATCCAAAATATATAAGGAAGTCATAAAACTCAAAAAGTGCCACAATAATTAAATTAGAAAATGATTCAAATGACGGGAACAGACTTTTGTCAAAGGAAAATCTCAAACGGCCAATCAAAAAAAAAAAAGCTTGATGGTTTGATTTTTTAAAATTTACTTGATCATTTGAGATCTTCTTTTGAGAAAGTTCTATTTCAATCATTTGAACCATTTTTTAAATTTAATTATTCTGGTACCATCAAGTCTGATGTCCAAAAGAGCAAACAATATTTCTCTAAGCAGAAGTGAGCACTGGGCTGTTTTGAGTGCCAGGCTGCAGTGGGTAGCCATGAGAACAAAACTTCTTTTGTATTTTTTTTTTCCATGAGTGAAACACAAGACTGCAGGAAAAAAAAAAAAAAAAAAAAAAAAGCAACATCAATTATCAGGAAAATTAAAATTAAAACTGCAATGAGATATCATCTCATCACAGTTAGAATGATATTTCTTCCACAAAACCAGTCTGTGCCTTCGCTGGAAGGTCATCCCTAGCAGGGACCTACCTTGGTGTGTTATGAGGTTATATGCACTGACAGGCAGACAGGTGGCAAGTCCCTGTATTCAGTCAAGAGGTAGAAAGAGTGGCTTTTCTTCCTCAGTGTTTTCAAAATATGCACTTCAAATTGACTAGATGTCATTTGGAATGTCAGTAGTTTACATTAGTATAAAATAATGGAATATTACTACATTGTTACTGTCATCTCCAAATTATTCATACTCCATGTGCTAGTATAGGCAAACTCCATCAAAACACCACATCTAGAAATCTTCAGTATTGGAAAGGACCTTCAGGCTTTTCTAATCCAAACCCTCCATGCTGGTAAACCATGGCACACAGCAAATATGACCTGCTAAGTTTTCTGGACAGCTCATTTGCTAAGAATGATTTTTGTATTTTGAACTGGCTAAATATAAATACAAAGGATAATAACATTTCATGGCACATGAAAAATACTAAACACTTGATTTAAATTTCAGTGTCCATAAATGCAATTTTACTAGAACCCAGCCATGCTCATCTATTTACATATCATCTGCGGCTGCTGTCCACCCCCATAGCCGGGCTGAGGAGTTACACCAGGGAGTTTGACCCACATAATACCTCGCCCTTTAATGTAAGGTTTGCTGACCCTTGATACAATCCTTAATAGCCTCATGACATTATTATCTAAACCGAATTAGAATCCAGTTACAGAGAACTTGCTGCTCTTTGGGCTCGAGTGTGTCTTTTGTTGTTGTTGATTGATTTCATTTCAATCTTTAGCACGAATCAAATTTAAAAGAAGAAAAAATGATAGATCAAATCTTCATTGCAGTTTTGAAATACTACTTTTTTCTAATTTGCCTCAAGAAAGTGCTAGTCAAAAATGTCATTATCTTTATATTTTAGCTATACAAATAAATTAACGGAATTCTTACCAAAATTTAAAGGGGACAACAAGTCAATAGTAAACCCTGGATACAATGTTCCATAGTAGATATTCATGGGGGTCGAGGCTGAGGGCCTGAGCCCTTCACCACATCTCTAAACACCATGTCATTCTGGCTGAATCATAAAATCCAGCTGGACTTCCATTTTTTCCAAAACTAATTTGAAAGTGAGTTTAGTTAAGTAATATTCACCTCTCTTGTAATGGGGATGCTTGAGGCTGAGGACAAGGACTTCAGGAAACTTAAAAATTAAGGTTTTCTGTTGTTGTTGTTGTTTTTTCCTAATTATGTAGGTTGGAGACAGCTTTGACCATTTTCCACCTTAACTTCTGAGAAGTTACTTTTTCTCCAGTGCAGAAAAGATGAATGATTTTAACATTTGATGTGACAATCAAGAGATCTGTGTTCAAGTTTTTGCTTTACTCCTATCAATGTTGAGTTAGAAATTGTTGGAAATTAATTATGCTTAAAATGAAAAAGACATTCATAATTTTGAGTAAAGTCACCTTGACCCTCTCGAAACAGAAGAGGCAACAGCTTTAAAAGTCTTTACAGGGTAGGACAAAACTACATAACATAATCGATACTCCTTACTCTGATTTTTTGGGACATCTAAGACTTTACTATTTAAAATATATAACATTACTTAAATATTTCTATCCAAACAGACACAAGAGAATATACCACAGCTATAAAGAAAAAGGAAGACTAAAGGAGACTAAATTATAATTTATCAACGAAATTATAGGATAAGGCTGTGTCTCAATAGAGAAATACTTCTCTGTTGCCTATTAAAGTCCACCGAAGAGGATACAGATATTGGCCATATGCTCTGAGTCTTCTAATGCATAAGGCAATGAAAGTTGGAATATAATTTCACACCAGTATGCATTCACAATGTCTCTTACTAATATCATTAGTCTCTTACTAATATAAACTTGCCTTGTATCTCCTGTAGCACACAACCCATTTCTGAGTGCCTAGCAGGTGTCTTCTGCCAAATTTTATTGGATAGAGTTTTAGCAACTTTAAATGAAATCTATAATCCCTTTAAAAGATATTATATCTTCTTTTGTTCAAAGAAACAAAAAACAGATCAGAAGTAACTTCTGAAGTTAATACATGATAACAAGAAAAACATAGAACAAAATGTAAAATGGAAGCACAAAAGAATTTATACATGGGAAGCACTACACGGGCCAACATGAGTCACTTATTTTACTATAAGCTGACATAAAGAGGGAAAAAGAAAAAAGATTAGTTACACATACTCTAAAATACACAGGAAAAAACAAGTCAGTGGCCCAGGAAAAGCAAATGCTTGGCGAACTCCCTGTCAAAAGTACTAAAGAGAGGATCATTTTGTTTCTAAAACATGTTTACTGTATACGATCTCTGGATATGGCATTGTGCTTGGTAAAATGTATATAAGACATACTAAATGCTCCTGAATATCTCTTAGTGTCTAAGGGGAATGCAGACATGTCAGGAACAAGGCCATGATGTGTGGATGCCTTTATAAGAGTGTGAGGACACAATAGCAAAGGCATGAAATCCACCCAAGTGCACTCCCGTAGAAGTGTCTGAAGAACACTTCAAGTCACAGAACTGCAAATGAGTCTACATTAAAAAACAAATCAGAATATTTGGTCTTTTTGATCATTTGCTGGATGAAGTATCTTCATATTTATTTCCACAAAAAGTTAACTTAATAAGTCATATCTGCAAAGATTTTGAAAGTTGTTTCACAATAAATAGAAGTGTGTGTGTGTCGGGGGTAGGGGAGAGAGACTCTTGCATACATATCCACTTAAGTGAATTTTATACCAGGGTAATTTGATCTTTATTTTTAAGAAGATTATGAGTTAAAATTGTAGAAAATAAACTGCCAATCTGACTTTCTTTCAATCCCTTAACCCACTTATTCTTCCAAGACCCTGTTAAATCAATAAATGTTTAATGAACACACAAGCTCTTAGTTCACCTACATGTCTACTGCTCTAATTGAGTCATAAGCATTCCTCCCTGTGATATCATAGCTGTTGTTCCTTAGCCAGACAGTGCCCTCAGAATACTCTTAGATTGCACCATATGCAGAGAACAGAACAAATTGAAAAATCTAAAATCCAATTGTTCGCACAAGCCAAAATCTTACATTCTTCCTCATTTAGTTCAAAATTATTAACATGACTCATGAAATACTCATATTTTACAAAAATTACAAAATGAGCTGAAGTCTGAAGATGAGTAAAATTCAGTTTCAATCCAAATAAACAACTTGCAAATGTGCTTCTGGTGTAATTTCCTCAGAGAACTAATTGAAGATTTTAATCAGAATGACTATAAGAAGGGCTTGTTTACTAATTGCCTTTGTAATATTTAGTATAGATCAGTGGTTTTCTAAAACAATTTTTGCAGCAGTGGAAAGCTATTTTTCTATACTCTAAGAGCTCCACAGAATGGAGCATGATAGGATGTACGTGTTACTGTATTTTACATTTTTCTTGAAGCATCCTTTTGGGGTAGGCAGAGGAAATATCACCTCTACTTTAATGATGAGGAAAAGTCAGACTTAGCACTAGTGATTTGTCTCACATTATGTAGTTAGAAAATGGAAAACTATCTAGAATCTACCTTTTTTTCCCCTTTCAACAACCTTTCCACTGTATACCATGCTTTTTTTTTTTTTTTTTATCATAAATAACATGGAATTCTTCAACATTTAGCAACCAAATAGTCTTAGAAAACTGTTATGTCTCTATGAAATTTCACAACTTCACACCCTTATGATATTTGGCAAAATGATAAATTTTGAAATGTGGCCAATTTCTGTCATACCTATAATCGTTAGTTACAAGATCATTTATTTTACATTTTTCAAATACCCACATGAAACTTCCCTAAGTTAAGATATTCATTTCTCTAAATTACTTAAAATTAAAATATGATATAACTTTTTTTTTTTTTTTTTTTTTACTTAGGTTACTTTTTAACTATGTGCTGTTACCTTTAAGAAAAGACAGGAAGCCAAAATACATTAGAGAAAAGGTTGTGCTATGACCTTTATAATGCCAAAGTTTAAAACAAATGTATGCTGTAGACTCAAGGGATCTTAAGTAATACCTTTAGTCCCTGAGGCCTGGAATCTTGTCTTTCCCGTGACTAAAGAGGCTTAGTTTTAGTTTATTTCAAACAAGAATCTCTGAACCCTGAAACATGACCTACGAGCCTCCACTTGATGCTAAGTTGGATGCATCCCAGACTTCAGTCCTCCCCATCAAATCTTGATACTCCTTATTTTCACAAGACTTCTCTTTTTGTTGTACAATTGCAAGGCTCTATTAATTGCCCAGGCACTTGCCTGAAGCCTAAATCTCAGTAACTGGAAGCCTCAATCCAGGGGTTGCCAACTGTGGGTGACTGTTGTCTACCTGAAGTCTAATGGGCTGACACAACTGAGGGGCACACAAACTGTGAACCAAGAAACGGGGAAAAATCAAAACAGTGTTAAAATAAAATGCAAAGCTTAGGATATGCTCTGATTTACTCTATCTCACAAGCCAACCTTGATTCAACAAACCACATGGTACTCTTTGCCTGCTGCAAACTGCACATACATGCAAGATTACTGCAGCAGTGAACTCATAGCCTGAAGGAGCTGGGAGAGGAGGCTTACGTCCTCATTCCACGTTCATTCAATTAATACTTCCACACTGACGAGAGAAAATGAAACTGGCCTAGGTAATGGGCTGGGAAATTGAGAGCTGCCTAATGAAATTTACTAGAACAAACGTGGATTTTTTTTTTTAATTCATTATGTCAAGGTTATCTACTTCTCCCAAACCAAACTTGCATTTGTTCTTCTCTAAGCCCAATGACAGCTCATTGAATTTTATAGGTTATTCTTAAATTCCCCAATTCCCAGCATCCAGTTACTTTAGCAAGATGACTTTGCTTTCCTTAGATGTGAAGACACCATCTGCCTGTGGCACTCGTTCCTGTGGGTGGAGGGGAGAGGATGTGCATTCTAAGGTGGGCAGTGTCTATACAACTGCCTTCCTTGAAACGTACTTGCTTTTTCCAAGTCATCCTTTAAGCTTCTTTTAATAACTTAATTTTGCCTCCGGTTAACTTTAATAGTAAGTGAAGTTCTGTTCTGGCTACCTCTACTGAAGAAGAAACATGCTGGGCTCATACCTGTAACTCCAGCATTTTGGGCGTCTGAAGCCAGAGGATTGCTTGAGCCCAGAGGTTCAAGGCCAGTCTAGGCAACACAGCGAGATCCCATCTCTAAAAAATTAAAATTAGGAAAAAGAACAAATAACTTCTAGGAGTTAATAAAATGTACCCATTTTACCCTCACACATAAAGCTCCGTCTATATCCTGTGTTCCCAAGAAGTAAATATTAGAATGCATTATGCTTTCCTAAGAAGAGATTATTTTTTCAATGTTATATGTTTCTCCAGCTACATGAAAACACTAAATGAAAATGTGAGGCATCTCCCCATTCCTCTTGCTTTCCTCTCTTCTCCCCTCATGACTCCTGCTGGTTATTATACAAAATAAGCTATGAAGAGTTACTGAAAATAATGTTTAAAAAACAGAGCTCCATAGATATTATTGTGCCGGATCTATAGATTAGGAGGGAAATTCAGAGAACTTAAATTGTGAAATTTATGAGTGTAGCAGGTGGCTGGTCGCTTTGGCTTTAAATGGTTTGTGAGAAAATCCTGAAAGAGACTCCATCTTCTTTTGGCAGTGAGAAAGGAGGTGACAGAGGCTTATAGAAAAAGTTCCCTAGACGGGATGTCTTCTGAAGGGAGACTTTAATCTTTAGGAGGAATTACCGAAACATGGAAAAGAAAAAAGCCTTCTAGGAAGGGCCTTTTTGAGAAAATGGGAAATTGTCACTTATTTTGTGCACTTGGAATCTGGCTTATCAATGGGAGTAGAGCCAAATCCCAGGCCAAAGAGATGTCCAGGACCCTGGTCATTATGTATGGCAAGGCTTGACTGTGGATTACACACTATAGAAACCAACATGTAGAAACGACATTCAAGGTATCATAGCCTTCATGTAATATTCTTTTCTTTAAAAAAAAAAAAAACTGGTGTCTTGAAATGTCAGTATAAAAGTGATTAATGCAATGTTGATCATTTAAGTTCAATGTGTCCCAGTGTGGTCTACAGCCATTCAGTTTTAGCCATTCTCCTCCTTCTACTGCTGCAATACTTTGTAGAGTACAATGAGTTGGCCTGTGGCCCTAACTTAGAATACAGTTCTCATATAAAGGCCACTTAGGTTCTTATTGCCAGGGACGAATAAGGGAGCCCCACCTAGAGCTAACGCAACTGTAAGCACCAACATAAGGACGGAAATGCAAATGACCTCTCCTGCTCATGAGAGTTCTTCCACGTCATTTAGAAAATGATGAAATTATTTTATGCTCTCATAAAAATTAAAATTCAACATTTAGAATGTTCTCAGATAATTCTCAAACATCAATTAACATGTGTGCAAATCCACAGGGAATGAGGAACACTGGTGTAAACGCTTCCTTTTCAACTCAAAAAAATTTTTGAAGAATAGGAAGTATTCTCCAGAAAATATTTTTAGTGACCCAAGTTTCAAAAAATATGAAATTTGCCAGTTGCAAAGGATGGCAGAAGTCATCCACGTCATCCCTTCATTTCACCTGTAAGTAACTAAGTTTGAGAAGAGTTAAGCTATTTGCCCCGTGTGACACTGAGAAGGTTAATGTCATACTATTTCTCCTACAAAAGCCATTTATAAAAGCTTACGCATTTTAAGATTTACTTTCAGGAATACACATAAGACCCCTCATTTCTGAGATGTAGGAGTCATTTGGTGGGAGCCATGGGCACACAAATCTACTGATGAAATGTGGACATGGCTGTTGGCATCAATTTCAAGAGGGTTCAAACCAACTCAAACAAGATCACTCCTGTTTCTCTTTGTTTCGTATTGATCATCAGTCATAATTACCTCAGAAGATGATGCTAGAAAGAATTAGGCAAAATATTTATAATGAAATATAAGCTTGTAGGGCTAATTATGGATAAATTCTATCAAGCCTTTGAATGCAACATTAAAGAGACTCATTATTTCCTGTGAATACTATTTCCCCAAGTCATAATACACTAGGATGTAAAAACAGTAAAAACACAGATATTCTCAACTTCACTTATTTTTTACCTGAAATAATATCACATTAGAGTTATGTTCTCTGATATGGTTTAGCTGTGTCCCTAGGAAAATCTCACCTTGAATTATAATAATCCCCACAGGTCAAGGGTGGGGCCAGGCGGAGATAATTGAATAATTGGGGCAGTTTCGCAGGTACTGTTAAATAAATCTCAAGATATCTGATGGTTTTATAAAGGGGAGTTCCCCTGCACAAGCTCTCTTCCCTGCCACCATGTAAGATGTAACTCTGCTCCTCAACTGCCTTCCGCCATGATTGTGAGGCCTCCCCAGCCATGTGGAACTCTTAGTTCATTAAACCTCTTTCATTTATAAATCACCCATTCTCTGGTATGTCTTTATCAGCAGTGTGAGAAAAGACTAATACATTCTTTAATTAATATTGGTCAAATGCATCCACTGCATATGATCTCCTAATATACAAACCAGACCTTTCATAATAGATGATGAATAAACTCGAAGTAGCATGCCCTGAAGCACATGAGTAAGTCAACTAGAAAGCAAAGTCATGTCCACGTGACTGGCTAAACTTTCTCGATCTGACTTTACTCATTTCTCCCAGAATTCAAAACCACGCACGAGAAATCTCTTCTTTGTGAATCACAATTTTTGTTGGGATTCATGGAGATTTCCTTTTTTCCCCTTCTTACATTTGATTTACTTATTTGCTGGCTTATAAATGGCACCAGCATTAAAACCAGTGTTCCTCTCCACAGTGACCCACACTTAATTATGGCTCATCTGCTTTACAGCAACAGTGCCAGGGAAAAGTGTGTTCAGCAAGCTGTTTTTACACAATGTTCATTTGAGGTATATAAGGGAACTTCATCAGCCCTCCATCATGATATATTGCTTCACATTTTCCTAACACCTGCGTGGCTGTTCAGCACATTCCTCAGGCTTTTTCCTCTCCATGCCACTGTCTATGCAGCTATATATCATTTCAGAAATCTGCATGGGAATATTGCTTCCATATTGTTGTTAACTTGCCTATGAACTTGCCTGAAAGTAAATTTTTAAAATTTAAATATAAAAATTATAGCACATTCCCTAACAGCATGTCCACAGCACATCTTCATTGATCATCATCTTGAGCCTTCTGATGTTTCTGCATTAGCACCAACACTGTAGAACACGGTGTCATTTTATGCCAAAGGAACCAAGTTATTAAGGAGTATTAAGGCGATGAAACAGTTCAACTGTTTAACCTCTTTTGAGGTTGAAAAATCATTCTAATATTCAGAAACCTGGTCATTTCATAACTATTAAAATATACCATTCCCCAATAGAACTGAAACAGCATGCTAGGAGAGAACACCAAACATCTGTGTTAGCTAAAATTATAATACATGGCTTGGAATGTCAGAGAGGAAATCAGAGTCATGAATGTTTAATCACTAGATGTTGTAGAAAAGCTGGTGGCTGCATTAGCGCTAAACATAGACACAAGCCTTCACCATGACTCAACCTTATCACATTCTCCTTGAACATATGAGAACGTGTCTACTCAAAAAATAAACAGATGGATGTTTATCTAGAATTTAAGATTCCTGAAACACTTGTATATTATCTTTAAATGTATTTTTGAAACACTTATATATTACCTTATGATATAAGTGAAGCAGGTGTTTCAATTCCTGGTATAGATTCCCATCTCCCAGAAAAATGAAAGCAAAATAAGTTTATCAAACTTAATATGTTACCTGGTTTCTCAGCTCTCACGAGAAGGTAGGTAAATGAGAAAAATGTAGTGTGTGTGTGTGTGTGTGTGTGTGTGTGTGTGTGTGTGTGTATGACATATTTGAGTATTTTTAGATTGAAGAAAACCACCAAATTCCACCAAAACACATGTTTAATTGGTTAAATGCGTATAATGACTTTTTTTTTCTCTCAGTAGATATCCTGTAGGGAGATTGTTGGATCAAATGTTCTTTTGTTTAACTTTCAGAGCATTTTAAACTTGCTTTCATTTCAACGTCTGTTTCAGTGCATTCTTACATCTGCCCTGTAAGCATCTTGGCTGTTTTCACTGTGCCTCCTTTATTCGTGTGTCCTGCGAATGTAGTGTGCACACAGCTCTTAGTGAAGGCATCTTTCCTGTGTTTTTTGTCCTCACCATACTCACTGACAGAGCAGGTAAAGTGAGAGCACCTTCTCTGGCTTCAAGTTACTGGAACTGAGCTCTCTCTCACAGCAGGAGTCTGGCGTGTCCAGCCCCTGACCCACTTGACACTGGCACCCATTCTTAGTTGATGAGCTATCTCAGCTCTTTTCTCTAAAATCTAGAAGTTGAAGATATAATTTACCCCTTTAAATCTGAATAAACATATTATTTTTAAAATTTCAATATGTGAAATGTGAGAATAGCAATTGAAAGACTTTGCAGCCATATGAAGATATATGAATTTCAATTCCTACAAAATTCTTACATTGTATGCAGTGATTAAAATGTACCTCTACCAAAGGAAGAATACATTGTAACTCTGGGGTCATGAAAACTCAAATTCACTTTGGTGAATGATCTCAAAATAACATGTGCAAATTCTCACACATGTAGTGTCAAACATTTTTGGTTGAAAGATCCTCTTACGTGTAAGAATTAGAGGTTCACGGACTAAAAAGTAATCTTATAAATCTAATCTGGCCATTGTTCTTCCTCAAATTTTCTCCCAATATCACGGCAGCTGTCTAAGCCATTCATAACAGGATCACAGAACTGAATCCACTGCATTCCATCCAATAATCTAAATATCAAATATTTATTCTAAGGCCTGAAATATTAAGAGTTTATATTTTACCAACTCCAAGATATTTTTCTCCTACTGTTACCATCATCAACATGGCATTACTTTATTCATAGTTACTCTGCACTGCCATTTCTGATTAAGTTGGAAAAGAAAATCTGTTAGTCTCCATGGTCTGCTTGGTATTTATTAGTCTCTTAGGATGAAAATAAATAGCATGCTTAAATAAATACAAGATCTACAGGTTACCTATAACAAAGTTTTCTTCATCGTAAGACTTCAAAAACTTCACAAGTAATTGGAATTAATTTGAGATCAAGAGGTACTCAAGTCAAATTTTTAAAGGTATATAGTAAAAAAATAAAATAAAAAGAGAATGAGGAAGGAGAAGAGACAGAGGAGGAGAATGTACTAGAATAGTGTTAGAAGATTTAAAAGTGTGATGAATAGAACTTAAATATTTATCCTATTTTAATGCAAAATCGTAGTTATGCAATTGTAAACTTCATAAAAAATAGAGACTATACTTAATTAGTAGCCCATTATTCATGAATGGAACTCCAGTTTAAGATGTATAATAGGCCTGTTGCAGTGGCTCAGGCCTGTAGTACCAGCATTTTGGGAGGCCAAGGTGGGCAAATCACCTGAGGTTGGGAGTTTGAGACCAGCCTGACCAAGATGGACAAACCCTGTCTCTACTAAAAATACAAAATAAATAAATAAATAAATAAATAATTAAATAATTAGCCAAGTATTGTGATGCATGCCTATAATCCCAGCTACTCAGGAGGCTGAGGCAGGAGAATCGCTTGAACCCAGGAAGCAGAGGTTGCAGTGAGCCGAGATCTAGCCATTGCACTCCAGCCTGGGCAACAAGAGCAAAACTCTGTCTCAAAAAAAATAAATAAATAAAAATAAAAAAGATGTGTAATAAACATCTTCTTCTTCTCCTTCCCATGTGACTTCTGTCCTAAGGAATATACAGTAGCTGCTGCTTTATTTACACATATACTTACATATATACGTATATATTTGTATATACACATATGCTGTGATCATCTAATTTAATTTATTCTCAAAATTTCCATGCATGCAAAATTTTGATGATGTTCACTTTATTTGGGCATGAATATCTTCTGGGGATTATAATGTAATTTTATGTACCAAATGAATGTCACTGTGGGTCTTGTTGAACTTCTGCTTTTACCAGTGGGTGTGGAGTGCAGCCATGGGCCAGATCCAGCTGGTGCCATCTGACAGCTGCCTAGTTTTGTAAGGCTCATGAGCTTAGAATGATTTTATACTTTTAAATGCTGGAAAAGAAAAAGAAGAGGACTATTTCATGACACGTGAAAAATATATGAAATTCAAATTCCAGTTTCCACAGAGTTGGACTGAGGGAAGCTGCACTCTTATTTCTACACGGTGTATGGCTCTTTTTGCAATACCACCAGAACTGCGTAGATGCAGTAGTGACGATATGGCCCACAAAACCTAAAACACTTACTATCTGTCTCTTTAAAGAAAAAGTTTGCTGAAAGTAATAGTCTAATAGGGCATAACTATATCATGCAACAATTTATGAATTCCTTTTGTTGCTGACTTGGGTTTTTGCATACTCTTCCTACTCAGAAGAAGCCAGATATTTGTAGCTTAATCATTAAAATATCTCTCCAGGTAAGTATATATGATTTCAAAAAACAATTAGGTTGCAATAAAGCTTTGTTAGCGAAGGTGAGGGTAAGAAAGTTATAAATCAAGTAAGAGTGCCTTGATTTCAATGCTGAAATTACTTTTAAACACAGTTTTACCAGCTATCACCATAAACCTCAAGATGCAGGACAGTGAACTTAAAAAAAAAACAAAACTGAACTATTAGTACATTGAGTAACACCCTTCCAGAGCCTTTTGTGCAAACACACACATTTAAATTTACATATATATGTGTATATATATGCCTATACATGTAGCAAAATTAATATACATATGATACCAATAAAGTTTTCACGTTATGCATGAGGTATAAATAAATGCCAGAATGCTAGTTTAGAAATTTAGAAAGAAGAGATGTAGCCCAGTTCAGTTGCTAATATGCTCCTTGGATATCAGAAATTTAACAAATGTCCCTGAGCCTAAGTTGTATTATCTGTAGAGAAAGGAGTCCCTCCTTCTGCAGTTATTTCACTTTTTAAGATGGAATACTATGCAGCCATAAAAAATGATGAGTTCATTTCCTTTGTAGGGATTTGGATGAATCTGGAAACCATCATTCTCAGCAAACTGACCCAAGAGCAGAAAGCCAAGCACTGTATGTTCTCACTCATAGGTGGCTGTTGAACAATGAGAACACGTGGACTCAGGAAGAGGAGCATCACACATGGGACAGTTTGGCGGGGGGAGGGGAGAGACAATGGGGGCTGGGGAGGGAGGGGAGGGTGGGGAGGGATAACATGGAGAGAAATGCCAGATATAGTATGCACCTAAAGTAAAATAAATAAATTATTTAAAAAGAACATTTAATTCAATAGATATATTCTGTGTATATATGGCTGCAATGCATTATTTTGTAGGGTCTCAATAGGTGCAATGTATCTGAACACCATAATTCTCAACAGAAGTTATCAATAGGGTTTAAAGTCACATCAGCATGTTAACCAGAGAAACTTTGTTTTTCTTCCTATTTTCTCTAGCAATTTAAAGCCGATCCATTCCTTAAAGACAAGATGGAACCACTTCTGTTTGTCTCTTGTAGACTTCCTCAGCATGTCAACTAAATAGAGATGGCTGCCTCCTCTGAATTGAACAGAGATCTCGAATTCTCTTGGCAGAAAAGGTGTGTATTCTTTGGAGACTGAGTGGTATTCTAAAAGACTGAATTAACTCAATGGACCTGCATTTGAGTCACACTCCCCTCGCCTATGTGTGGGGGTGATTCTGGGTAGGAAACTTCAGCCCTCTGAGTTTTAGTGCATTTGTCTATACACAGGAGTGGTGTGACCTGGCCCACTTCCACATTCATTCCAAGGGGTGATGCCAACGAGAAGGTCAAGGATCCACAGTGAGGGCAGGCTAGGTACAGGAACCCGCTGCCTCTCCTATCATTAGAAGCAAGACTCCCTGCAAGTCCAGAGACAAGAGCAATGAATACTAAACAGCCCCTACCTTTTACTCACAGTGAAACACCAACATGCAGTGAAAGAACGCTTCCCTGTTGGAGACTTTCCATGTGGTTAGGATGTTGAATTAGCCAAAGGTCACTGCCATCCCAATGTTGGAATTTCAGATCATTTACCTGTTACCATCTTTGAGTGCAGGTGTAGTCTCTGACTATGTGGGATCTGGGACAAGTGACTTAACGTCTCTGTATGTCTGGTGTCCTCTCTGCGGGTTTGGGTATGAGGATGATCTGAGAGGATGAAATACACATCCAAGTGACTGTCACCTAGTAAACGCGCGGCATTTATCAACGTTTTAGCAGGTAACCTTTCTCATCTAATGCTGATTTCCTGATGAGTACACATCTACCTCCCCGAATTTGCTTTTACTTCAAGGTAGTTTCCAAATGTATTCAGGTCCATGGGAAATGCAAATCCCCCCCTTACCTCTTATAGGATTAACAACACATGCCTCTCAACCTTAATGGTAAATTACTGCAAACTCTGTCTATAAAAGCCATGTTTGTGGAATTAAATAACTGTTTTATTAAGTCACAGAAGAACCCCTTGTCATGAGCTCTTTTTTCTCACCCGTACTTCCTGCTCCTCCCAGGTTCTTAATCACACAGTTCCTCACAGAACTGATTACTGAGCTTGTGATCTTCTTTATCTTTAATATTGGTTAAGCACTGATAGGTCTCCAATTAGAATTAGGCTTCTGATAGCAGGTGAATTTATTTTGAATCTTTTCGTGAAACTTGAAGAGTACTTGACTGACAGTGAGTATTCCACTAATACCGTATGTTCTCACTCATTAGTAGGTGTTTAACAATGAGAACACATGGACACAGGGAGGGGAACATCACATACCAGGGACTGTCAGGGGATGGGAGACTAGGGGAAGGATACAGGGGGTGAGGGGGTTAGGGAGGGATAGCATTAGGAGAAATACCTAATATATATGACAGGGTGATGGATGCAGCAAACCACCATGGCATGTGTGTACCTATGTAACAAACCTGTACATTCTGTACAAGTACACCACAACTTAATGTATAATAAAAATATTTAAACATATTTTTAAATAAAATATTTCTTAATGCTGTATAGAAAAGAAAAACTTTTTTTTTTTTTTTTTTTTTTTTTGGTGCTCAACAGATGTTTTGTCATTTCTCATGCTGCCAACTGTGTGGATGCTGAAACTCAATCTCTGGGCTCAAGCCTTATCATTTGTACAAAGGGCAAAATTAGACTTGTGAAGCTGTGAGGTTTAAATTAGATAACTGTTTTTCAGTGGAATATCTAACTTACTCAAAAAGCAGCAAGAAAAAGACATCATTATAAAAGTAGATTACTGCTTACTCAGAAATAATACATGATAAACTTACTTTTAAAATATTAGATAATGGTATGCCTGGTATCTGCAGCCTCTCTGTCTCAGGCTCTGTTTCTAAGTACTTTCAAATAACCACTCATTTTAACTTCATCACAGTCTAATAAGGTCGACAATATTCCATTTCCATTTCACAGATCACAAAACTGAGCCCTGCAATGTCAGGTAATGGCCATGGTCATACAAAGTTAAAAAGTGGGAGTTCAAGATTGTTCCTCTGTGAAATGCAGTTGCCCTATTCTGTGCTCCCAACTCTCTGCTTTGCTGTCTGTTTCTGTTTTGCTCTTCCTTAAAGAAGTTTCCTATAAGAATAAGAAAGCAAGACAAGGGTGAGAGGTACGATACGTAAGGAACCTGTGAAAAGAAAGTCTGAGATAATTTAATTGATATAAAAAATTAGAACTAAATTAAAATTCCAAGTACTTTATAAAAATAGAATTATGACAGAGGGTAATTTAATTTACATGAGTACAGTGAGGAAAAAAGTCCATTACATCTCTACATCTGTATTTTCAAAAGGATATTAGGGGATTTAATAAAAGACTTGTCTTTTCTGTGACAGGGATTTTAACCAGAAGACAAGCCGTGGACTCCTCCTGCAGGTGGACACCTTGGCCATGGGTTTTTTTTTTTTTTTTTTGAGACGGAGTTTCGCTCTTGTTACCCAGGCTGGAGTGCAATGGCACGATCTCGGCTCACCGCAACCTCCGCCTCCCAGGTTCAAGCAATTCTCCTGCCTCAGCCTCCCGAGTAGCTGGGACTACAGGCACGTGCCACCATGCCCAGCTAATTTTTGTATTTTTAGTAGAGACGGGGTTTCACCATATTGACCAGGATGGTCTCGATCTCTTGACCTCGTGATCCACCCTCCTCAGCCTCCCAAAGTGCTGGGATTACAGGCGTGAGCCACCGCGCCCGGCCCGGCCCTGGGGTTTTAACTGACCCTTCAGACCCCATGCTCATCTAACTGCCCCATGTCCTGCCTGAGGACAGAGTCTCAGGTCCAAGGGATTACATGTGGCTTTGGACAAGAACAGTTTTATTAAAGGTCCCTTGCTGATAAGATTACTGCTGTTTTCAGAGAACTCTGTCTCATTTATCTGCTTTTTAATTTGTACAAATAGAAAGAACAGGATCTTAAGCTTATTGTGGGAAGTAGAGGACATAGCCCTGTGAAGTGTAGCACAAAATAGCTGCTCAATAAACTTTCTTTTCTCTTATCATCAGTTTGTTATCCTCTCTACTGGCCTCAAGAAGAGAAGGACAGTGAAATAAAAGAAATTATGAAATGACTGATAAGATTTGTAAGAGAAAAGCACTTTCATTACATTGATGTGTAATCAAGTTTTACTTACTGAGCCATTTAGATTTTCAGTTAAATTTAAAAATAAAGTAAATTGTTTTGTAATTTGATTTTAAAATACAGGATATTTCTCCCCCACTGGGATCAGGGTCTCTAAATCCATGGCTCATGAGAGTTACAAAATTAATTTAGGTAATTAAATGTAAAAGATTATTTCTGAAACTGCTAGAAGGGACAAATCCATGTAATTTAATCCAAACATCTAAAAAATTGTATCTAACAAACATTAGCAATCTTTGAAAACGTTTTCAATTTTAAATATTTACTTTTGCTACTATGGACGGGAGAAAATTCAATTTTCTTTTGAGAGCAGCCGGGTCACAGTGGATCATAAGATCAGAGACTTCATCAGACACTTTCAACAGAGTAAGTAGGTGAGAGACAGTTTCAAATATACCTAAACTGGCATAAACAGGAAGTGCTACCATTTTCTATTTGGTGGATCTTCCATGATGACCAAGGTCAATGTTTCTCAATTTTCTTTTTTTAATTATCACTGTGTAAGAAGCCTCTTCAAACTTTTTGCCTCCTACCCCTCATGAAATTTTAGACTGCAAGTAGCCTGCATAACTGAATTATACTCCTGTGTGTGTGTGCACGTGTGTATGTGCACGCATACATGCGCTTTATACATAAGAGGAATAAAACATTTTTTCTGGCCTTCGAGATCTAATTCTTGCCCCCCTCATTGAGGTTGTTTCGAGCTCTATCTTCCCCACCACGTCTCCTCTGGAGGAGGAAACGCATACTTCTTTTATTGTTTGCAAAGATAATTAAGAGCAGGAATAACTCACTCCCTACAGAAAATTGTAGAAAACAGGAGTGCCATCTCCCTGAAAGACCCATTTCAAAAAGACAGCACCAACATCCGTGGGAAAGACAGTGCTGGGACATACAACTGGCAGGCAGCTTTTAAAAAGCACTACACCTCTCTGTGCCTCGCTTATTTCACTTAACAATATTATCTCTATTTCCATCCATGTTGTTGGGAATGACAGGATCTCACTTTTTATGGCTGAATAGTACTCCATTGTGGTATGTATCTAGTTTTCTTTGTGGGTCCATGACATGTTCTCACTTATTTGCGGGATCTGAAAGTCAAAATGACTGAACTCATGGACATAGAGAGTAAGGGATGTTTACCAGAGGCTGGGGAGGGTGTAGGCAAGGGGAGGTGGAAATGGTTGATGGGTACAAAAAAGAATGATTAAGGCCTACTTTTTGATAGCACAACAGGGTGACTAACTATAGTCAATAATAATTTAACTGTAAATACTTAAATAACCAAGAGATTACAATTGAACTGTTTGTAACGCAAAAGTTAAATGCCTAAGGGAATAGATATCCCATTCTCCATGATGTCTTTATTACACATTGCATGCCCGTATCAAAATCTCTTGCACCCCATAAATGTATATACCTACTAAGTGCTCACAAAAATAAAAATAAGTTATTTAAAAAATAGTCAATTAACATTTAAAAACACTTTAAATCTCAAAGGTGCAGAAAGTATCATAACTGTATTTAAGCTGAGGGGAACACTAAGGTACTCTTGGTCGGACTAGGTCCCGTAAAATAAATGGAAATCTCACCTAAGAAAACTGTAGTTCCCTCTCCAGTTCCTGTTTATTTTTAAAATATTAGAATAATCAATTTAATAAACTGCCCTTTACTAAAATAATGACCAAATTTTGAACCTGAATCAAAGCACCCAACCAAAACATGCAAGAGATTTAATATGTTTAAATTTTACTTGAAAATACCTATGTTCTAATAGTATTCAGATGATATTTTATTGAACATGTTCTTCCAATTTTGAGGACACTTTCCATGTTCATGAATCGTAAAGATGAGTTTATAATAAAAAGTTTAAATATTTTCAGTGTGTAGAAAGGTAAAGTGAACTAATACACAGCATATTCATATTTTTATTTTGAATTTGGTAGTTTTTTTCAAAATAAATACTTTGCAACTTGTCTGTAGATAAAAAAATAAATTTGTTAATATTTAAGTAGTTTGGAAAATAATTTTACTTTCTTAAAGAAAAACTACATAAATAGAAATAAATTTTGAATTACACCTGATTCTGAAAACTGCACAATTGAAATGCTAAGATTATCAAAATCATGGATCCTTTTTTTCACATTTATGCACTTTTGGTGTTCTTTTTAAATGTTAACTTTGGCTAACTTCTCGGGGAGAAGAAAAGACATTTCTTTTTAGATTTTCTGTTCTTTTTCTCCAAGTCTACTGGCCTTAGGGGAGTGTTACAAACCCAGGCCTTGTCATTAAATTCCCTGTGATATCAGAGAGAGTTACCTATATTATTATTATTATTACAATTATTATTGTGCCTTCTATGGAAGATATCAAGCAGATACTCTGGTTTCTGTTTTTCTACTTGATTTGTTTACTCTGAGCACTAATGGTGAGTGTGAACAGTTGCTTCCTGTAGTTCCAACCTCAGGCAAACTCCAGCCTCCTGCGATTCAGCCTCAGACTCTCTGCCACCTGCTTTAGGCTGAGCTTCCAGATTTGAATAGCTGACTCCAATGATGAAAACGGTAGTCAAGTCCTGATCACTCTTGGCATCACCCTCTAGAGGTTTTGATCTTTTGTTTTTTTCTAGATTCCACCAAGGAAGCATCACTAAAAAATCTACTTAAAGATTAATTTTCATTTGAAATGGAAATATTACATCTTTAAAGTTTTATTATTTTTTTATTTTTAAAAATGTTTTTAGGTTCGGGGGTATATGTACAGGTTTGTTCATGGGGACATTGTGTGTTGCTGAGGCTTGGTTTAGGAATGAGCCTGTCACCTAGGTAGTGAGCACAGTACCTGACAGGTAGCCTTCCAACCCATGACCCTCTCCCACCCTCCCGACTCAGGCAGTGCCGGGCACCTGTTGTTCCCTACTTTGCGACAATGTGTCTTCAGTGTTTCACTCCCACTTATGAGAACATGTAGCATTTGGTTTTCTGTCTCTACATTGGTTCACTTAGGATAATGGTCTTCAGCTGCATCCACGTTGCTGCAAAGGACATGATTTTTGTTTGTTTCACGCCTGTATCGTGTCTCACTGTGCATAGGTATCACATTTTCTTCAGCCAGTCCACCATTGATGAACAACTTGGCTGATTCCATGTCTTTGCTATTGAGAATAGCACTGCAATGAACGTACGCATTCATGTATCTTTTCAGCAGAATGATTTGGTGTATATACCCAATAGGTGGATTGGTGGTTTAAATGGTAGTTCTGTGTTAAGTTCATTGATAAAACTCCACACTGTTTTCCACAGTAGCTGAACTAATTTGCATTCCACTAATACAGTGTATAAAAATGTTCTTGTTTCTCTGCAAATTTACTAGCATCTGTTGTTTTTTACTTTTTATTAATAGCTATTTTGACTCGTGGGAGATGGTATCTCATTGTGGTTTTGATTTGCATTTCTCTAATAGTTAATGATGAGCGTATTTTCACATATTTGTTGGCTGCTTGTTTATCTTCTTTTGAGAAGTGTCTGTTCACATCCTTTGCCCATTTTTAATGAGGTTGTTTTTTGTTTGCTGATTGGTCTAAGTTTCTTACAGATTCCAGATATTAGACCTTTGTTGAATGTGCAGTCTGCAAATATTTTTTCCCACTCTGGAAGTTGTCTGCTTACTCTGTTGCTAGTTTCTTTTGCTGTGCAGAAGCTTGATTCCATTTTGGAACTTATTATTGGTCTGTTCAGGATTTTAATCTTTTCTTGGTTTAATACGAGAGATTTTGTATTTCCAGGAATTTATCTATTTCTTACAGGTTTTCTAGTTTATATACATAGAGGTGCTCATAATAGTCTCAGGATTTTTGCATTTCTATTGGATAGGTTGTAATGTCACCTTCGTCATTTCTACATGTGTTTTTCTGGCTCTTCTATTTTTCTTGATTAATCTAGTTCACAGTCTGTCAATCTTATTTAAACTTTCAAATCATCAACTTTTGGTTTCATTGATCCTTTTTATGGATTTTAGCATCTCAATTTCATTCAGTTCACGTCGATTTTGGTTAGTTTCTGCTATCTTTGGGGTTAGTTTGCTCTGGTTTTTCTAGTTCTTCTAGGTTTGATGTTAGGTTGCTAATTTAAGATCTTTCTAACTTCTTGATTTAGGCATTAAGTGCTATAAACTTTCCTCTTAACTGATTTATCTGTGTCCCGAGATTGATATGTTATGTCTCTGTTTTCATTAGTTTCAATTTCTTTTTTTATTTCTGCCTTTATTTCATTCTTTACCTAAGTCATTCAGCAGCAGGTTGTTTAACTTCCATGTAATTGTATGGCTTTAAAGTGTCTTTTGGATACTGATTTCTATTTTATTTGTGTTGTTTTATTTGTGGTTTGTATGATTTTAATTTTGTTGAGACTTGCTTTAAGGCCAGGCATGTGTTTGATCTTAGACTATGTGCCATGTGCAGATAAGAAGAATGAATATTCTATCACTGTTGAGTGGAGTGTTCTTACAGATGTATGAGGTTTGGTCCAGTGTCAAGTTTAAGTCCTGAATATCTTTGTTAGTTTTCTGCCTCAAAGATTTGTCTCACCCTGTTAGTGTAGTATTGAAGTTTCCCAGTATTACTGAATGGCTGTCTAAACCTTTCTGTAGATCTCTAACAACTTGTTTTATAAATATGAGTGCTCCCACGTTGGGTGAGTTAACTATTTGGAATAGTCAAGCCCGCTTGTTGAATTGAGCCCTTTATCATCATGTAATGCCCATTTTTAAAAAAATCTTTTGTATTGTTATTGGTTTAAAGACTGTTTTGTCTGATATAAGATTAGCTACTCCTGTTTGTTCATTTTCTGTTTGCCTGATAGATCTTTATCCATCCCTTTACTTTGAGCCTATGGGTGTTGTTACTTGTAAGATGAGTCTCTGGAAGACAGCAGAGAGTTGGCTCTTGTTTCTTTACACAAGTTTTCATTTTATGCATTTAAAATGAGGCATTTAACCAATTTAACATTCTGGGTCAATATTGATATGTGAGAGGTTTATCCTCCCATCTTGCTGTTAGTTGGTTGTTATGTAGACTTGGTTGTGTAGTTGCTTTGTAGTGTCAATGAGGTATATGCTTAAGTGTGGTTTTTGGTGGCAGCCATTATTCTTTCATTTCCATGTTTAGCACACGTTTTAGGTACCCTTGTAAGGCAGGTCTAGTTTTTAACAAATTACCTTAGCTTTTGCTTTTCCAAAAACAATTTCATTTCTCCTTTGCTTACGAAGGATAGTTTTGTGAGATATGAAATTCTAAGTTGGAATTACTTTTTAAGCATATTGGATGTAGGCCCCCAGTCTTTCCCAGTATGTAAGGTTTCTGCTGAAATGTCTGTTAGCCTGATGGGGCTCCCTTTGCAAGTGACCTGTTCCTTCTCTCTAGCTGCCTTTAAGTTTTTTTGTTTTTGTTTTCTCATTGACTTTGGAAAATCTGATGATATTGACTTAGGGAGGGTCATCTTGCATAATATCTCACAGAGATTCTCTGACTTTCTTGCATTTGCATGTAAACTTCCCTAGTGGGATTGGGAAATTTTCCATGGACTGTATCTTCAAATCTGTTTCTAAAGTTTCTCGCTCTCTCTCCTTCTCTTTCTGGAATACCAATGAGTTGTGTTTGATCTCTTTACATAATCTCCTATTTTTGGAATTTTCCATTTTTAAAAATTCATTTTTCTTTAATTTTTGTCTTCTTGTGTTGCTTCAAAGGAGTAGTGTTCAAGAACTGAGATTCTTTCCTCGGCTTCGTCTGTTATGCTGTTAATGTCTCCAATTGTATTTTGAAATTCCTGTAGTAAGTTTATTTCACAAAGTCCAGTTTGGTCCTTTCTTAAAATGGCTATATTGGCTCTCAACTCTTGGATCATTTTACTGTTTCCCTTGGATTGTGTTTCAACCTTTTCTTGCATCTTGATGAGCTACATTGCCATCTAGATTCTGCACTCTATGATACTTCAGCCATTTTAGTCTGGTTAGAATCCATTGCTGGGGCGCTAGTGTGACTGGCTGGAGGTCAGAAGGCACACCGGCTTTTAGACTTACCAGAGTTCTTGTGCTGGTTCTTTCTCTTTTGTGAAGTTCTAATGAGCATTTTCCTTTGAAGTTACTGCCCTTTAGATGGGGCGTTTCGTTTTCATGCTTTTTGTTGCCCTTGAGAGTTACAGGG
Source organism: Alouatta palliata (assembly GCA_004027835.1). Lineage (NCBI taxonomy): Eukaryota > Metazoa > Chordata > Mammalia > Primates > Atelidae > Alouatta > Alouatta palliata. The sequence continues at coordinate 28,872 of PVKV010007707.1, forward strand.
TAACACCAATTGGGTATAGCTGAATGGCTTAATTTCTGGATGCTGTACAGGTGGTCAAGGCTCAGCTCTACACTCCTGGGCTGCGTGCTCTAACCATGGGGGATTAGGACCAGGTCAGCAGGAAGGCTTCTAGCTCCTCGAGGCTGAACCTCCACTGGGCTGGAGAGGCCAAGATACCCAGACTTATGGCAACAGCCAAGTTAAAGTTTAAAGGCAGGGTTTTGAGAGAAACTTGGTTACATTTGGTATTAAACATACTTTTATTCTTTTTAATTATAGTAAGCATTAGGTTTTTATGGAGGAAATGGAGAGGAGGACAGGTCTGGGGAAAGAAAATACAATAAACCTAAGGCTTGTATATTAGATATGGGATATTTCCTTTTGCAATGAAACCACATTGTTATACATTTTTAAAAGCAATGTATTATTTTTTCATTCACGGATTCAAAATGCTGATTTCTCCTCTTCATAAAAATGCATCTTACTGCACACATTCATTTATTTGCTTTCTTATATCTTAAAAGTTCTCATATCTTAAAGTTAGTAGAATGTTAGCTATATAATCTTCAAAATTTTATCTCTGTATGTATGTTTTTGTATATTATTCAAGAGCCTGAGGTCTTTATGGTTACACATTAGACAATTATTATTTTTTTAACTTATGTTGATGGACTGCCAAGCAATTGTAGTGGAGGAACAGGATCAAGTACATTGAGTTGATCAAAATAAATATTTATGATGGTGGACTATGGAGGCCATGCAGATTAAGAAGGGAAGTGGGGACTTCAGAAGAGTAATCATGATGAAAAGTGGTAACTCTGCTAATATGAACTCATTGCTGTGACGGAAATGGTACGACTGAAAAGATGTGAGTTCAAAGGTTCTGCATGATATAGTTACAGGTCATGGCAAGGTCTGGGGTGAACGTGCAAGTAGGTGGCTGAGATGGAAGAAAAGTCCCTTCTATCTTAGTTCAAAGTCATTTACTGAAGATTAGCATTTTTCTGTGTGCATTTTTCTAATCTTCTACCTGTCTATAAAGAGATAATTTTGTGTCAGTATCAGCCATTAAGGTATAATCTAAAGCAGGAAAAGTAAAACTTTGTATAAAGTGAAGATACATAATGTTGGCTCTCCATTTCATTTCATTAAGTCTGTGGGTTATAGGATGTCACGAGAAGAGCGTGATGGTATTAAAAGTGAAAGAGGAATGCATAGTGTTTTCTTCCACATGCTGTTTTCCATTGTTTATGTCAAGGTAATCATTTCATCTGTATTTGACATTTATTTTTGTATGCCATGAAATAGTGAACTCAATAAAAGGGTAATAGGTAACTGTCACTTAAAATGACAACAAAAACAAAATAAAAATATCTTCTAATACCTTATCCAATAAAACGAATCAAAGCCCTTTGGAGGAATGGCTGTTTCTAGGTTTGGGGTACACCATACACAGGATGAGAATTTTTAGTGTCAGAAAGTAAGGAAGTGTTAAAAAAATCACTAACAAAAACCTACATTGTTGCAGGCATGTCAAAGGACCCAATAGCCAACTGAAAGAGTTCTCAATGTCCAAAACTAGAAAACTGTGGCAAGAGAAAAAAAGTAGCATTGGATTATAAACCAAAGTATAAAATAAATATACTTGAGTCCATACTGATATAACTAAATGAGAAGAAATCCAAATTTTCCGTGCAGAAGACTATGAAATTATTTGCATGGATATACAGCCCCTAAGAAGGCAAAGCGTAGCTTTCCATCCCCTAAGCATGAGCAATGCACAGTGAATTGCTTGCAAAGAGTTCCATGTGGAAAGAGGAAACTGTGAAGTGATTCTACAACGGAGAGCCCTCAGCATCAACAGTGATGAGTCAGGCTCACAGTATATAGCCCAGATTTGATGTGGTGGGAACACACTTTAACCTGTGTGGTCTGTCTCCCAGAACCCCAACCTCCAGTCTCGTCATGATTAAAACGTCAGACACATCCCTGGAGGAGAAATCTATGATATCCCTGAGCAGTGCTGCTCAAAACTGTCAAAGTCATCACAAACAAGACGAGTCTGAGAAACCGCCCCCACCGAAAGGAGCCTGTGAAGACATGATGAGTAAATGCCAAGTATGATTCTGGGACAGACAGGGAACACGAAATGAAAGAAGATTCAAATAACAATCTCTGAATGCTGCAACATGACCTATGAGGCACCACTTGTTGCTAAGTTCGTTGCATCCCGAACTTCAGCCCACATCATCAAATCGTGATACTCCGTATTGTCACAAGCCTTCTCCTCTTTCTTGTACAATTTCAAGGCTCTGCTAATTGCGCAGGCACCTGCGTGAAGCCTAAGTCTCAACAGCTGGAAGCCTCACTCCAGAGGATGCCAACTGTGGGTGACTGTGCTGTCTACCCAAGGTTTAGTGGACTGACACACCTGAGGGTCCCACAAACTGTGAAGCGAGAAATGGGGAACAATAAAAATTGTGTTAAAAAATAGTGTTAAAAAAATCAAAACAGCTGTTTCTAGCTTTGGGATATACCATTTACAAGATGAGCATTTTTAGTGTCAGAAAGAGAGATGTGTTCAAAAAAAGAATAAAGAATCACAAACAAAAACCCACATTGATGCAGGCATGTCAAAGGACCCAATCGATAGCCAACTAAAAGGGTTCTCAATGTCCAAAACTAGAAAATGGGGGCAAAAGAAAAAAAGTAGCACTGGATTATAATCCACAGTATAAAATAAAATACTTGAGTCCATAATGATATAAACAGATGGAAAGAAAGCCAAATTTCCAATGCAGAAGACTACAGAAAGAAAATACGTGACATAGGATTTTTAGTTAATAACATCGTGTCAACGATGGTTTACTAACTACAAAAAATGTAACCCCGTAATATAAAATATTAATAATAGGGAAAATGGAGTGTGGGGTGTTTGAGAACACTGCAGTATCACTGAAATTTTCCTGTAAATCTAAAACTGGCCCTAAAAATTTTATTTAACAAAAAACTTTTAAAACTACTTTATTTCTCCTCTTAATTCTATTAAGTACTCAACTTTTATCATTTAATTTCATCTTATTTAATTTTCCTATATGCAATGATGATTCATGAACATTGCAGAGATTTCTTTTCTAAAAATATTATGGAAGTTATGATAGTTTAATGAAAGATTTCACTTTAATTTAATTAGAAGGAAACATTTCTACACTCTCTTCTTTCCCTCCGGGGAAGGAACAGTGTGTCATCTTATTATCAGATTCTCCCTGGGGCACTTTTTCCTCTTTGATAAATTTGTTACAGTCATGGAACCCTGGAAGACAGTACTAGCCAAAGGAGATTTTCTATGTATATAAATAATTATTTCTTTTGCTTTAGAGCAGAAGCTATTAATGACGTATTAAATGAAAATTTCCTCTTTCTCTCTATACTTAGAAGATTTTAGTGTCTCCACTGAATAGACTTGATATATACCATTAACAGAAAAGCCAATATACACTATGACAAAAATTAAGACAGAATTATCAGTAAAAATACACGATCAAATTAAACTGAAACAATGGTAACACAATCAACAGTCAAGTGTATAATGCATGATAGAAGCACGGTTTTCAAACCCCTCACTTTATTGACCCATGAGCTGGATAAGTACGTCCTTACCCTCCGATTGTAGGTCCCCTCGGAGTTCTAGCCTGGGGTTAGCTTTGAGGACAGGGTAAAAGCAGCGCATACATCATCATTGCTGTCACTAACATATGGCATATGGGTTAACTTTTTCTTTAATACAGCATAGCTACTAAAAATTTAGAGTATAATATAATCTTTTTCTTTATTTTGAAACTCAGGTGTATCAGTAATTAAAAAAAAAAAATGTCACAGGGGCTGAAGGAACCTGGGAACTTTTTGTGGAAGGAATAGGACTTGACCTGTGCTGTGGAGTGAAAGGGAGAGAGCTTCCTACTGTCAGGAGTGAAGGGAAAATGTCCACAGCAGGTTTAGAGAGAAGAGGCTGGTCGGTCCCACTCAAGTGACTCACACTATCCAGGAATGAGGAGAGACATCATGGAAACACATGGGAAACGGCTAAGAAAGGGTCCTGAAAACAGGAGAGTCAAGCTCTTTTTTCATGTGGATGTTTTTAGAGTAGAGGGCTAGATCACAAAGGTGGCTTTTAGGAAAATAAAAAGCTGCAACCCTGTCTGGGTAGACTAAGCAGGAGTAGAAGAGACGTCCCTTCGGTTCTTGTCTGATGAATGGGAACCTGCTCCAGGATGACTGCAGATGGAATGGCAGGAAACAGGCCTGCTGAGCAATGTCTCGATCGAGTTTAAGGAACCTGGGGGCTAATTAAATACAGAACTTGGGGCTTAAGAAAAAGCCAATGATCTGTTCCAGGTTACTAATCATTGTCTTCGAAAGCAATGATTAAACGACAAAGAGGCAGAAGAGACAGAAACACAGAGAGAAGAGCGAGATGTGTGAAGATTAACAGGCTGTTGTAGGTAGACAGGGAATAATGAATATTTCCAGGCATGTTCATTGGCAGACCTGAAGAACGAATTCAAAAATAACAGGTGCAGAGAGGTGAAAATACAGTGTTAGGGTCAAATAATGCAAACAACAAATATGCGGTGTCTTCTAGTCTGTGCACATGGGGAAAGCTGGAATGTTCTTATGAATACATAGGGCATGCAGTTGTCCATAAACAGATTGAGGAAAAGACAGAAAACATCCTCTCTCCAAAAGCACCTTTCTTCCTGGTCTGTGGGGAGGGTGATCATCCTATTCACCATCCACACAGGGGAGCCATTGAGAGAAAAGGAGGGCACTGTATTTTGGGATAATGAGCGTAAGCGTCGTGTACTGTCCTCAGCAAACCAGAGCTGTCCTCCCCCACCTGGAGTTTTGCAGTCCACCTCGTGGTGGAGTCTCCTTGATTGGCAAGTGCCATTAAAAGAATGTTTACCCTAAAACCCTCAGCCTCTTACCGAGATTACCATTTCAACTGGGGACTCCTACAGAGGAGGAAAGCTCACTGGCTAACCGCCCCGTGGAACTGTGGCTGGCTGTGGAATGGTCACGGCTGGTGGAAGGATGGGAAGGAACACCCACAGAGTGAGAGGGGTAGCTAAGGGGTCTGCCTGATGACGGTGTTCTTCCTCCTCACTCCCTGACTACCTGCACTATGCCCTGCTCTATCTTTGCAGGGTGATTTCCCCCTCTTCAAAACATCGCCCTGCATTTTTCAACTGTTCAATGTTTTTAAGCTAACCCAGACTTCATATTTATCTGAAGAAAAGATGTATGCAACTCCAGCAAACACACGCAAATGCCTCTGGGACACAGCCACCACATTCCTGCTGTTGGATGGGCAGAAGGCTCCCTGGTGACCTCCAGGCCTTGCTAATGCTGCTTATCCCACTGCTTCTGAGAGCAGCAAAGGGAATGTCTATGGAAGAAAACACCTGTCCTTAAGTCTTAGTATCTACTCTGAAGCTAGAGAAGAAAATTTCCATAATTTAATATATCGTAACTAAGTAGGACTCCGCTTACCAAAGACATGGAAATGCACTGTTAACTTTATGCTCTAACATCAAGTGTGCTGAACAACCACATAAAAAGATTTTACTTTCTGTTGGGTCTGTTTGTCAATAATCTGTTTTTGACGTTTTCAGATTTGACAATACTGATAGCATTTTCTCTGATGGTAAGAATGAACTGCGGCCGTTATAGAAAATTTAGAAAGGACATTTTCGACAAGAAAATAAAAGTTGCCTATAATTTCAACTCTTAAATATACTTACTGTGAATAACCATACGTAACCCCTACTGGGATTATCTTTTGTGCATATATTTTCTTTAAGTTTCAAAATATTTTCCACCTACCCTGTAGAAACATCATTTAAAAAGAACACCTTCAAACATTTTTATATGAATATACTATTATTTACCCCACTGTACATTTAATCAATTTTTAATTTAATTTTATCTTATATGTCTGCCTATTTGTTATTACAACATTGAGTGAAATGATCTAACAATTTTGGGGGAGGGGAATTAAGTAACATTTCTTTTCAGAAGAATTCCAGTATATAGCAGTGCTCATATCTTCACACCCTTAACATTGAATATTAATTCTCTAATCTTTGAAAGCTGATTGTATTTTAACTTGCACTTCTTTATTCCTGCAGCTGCGATATTTTTCAGCATGCTTGATAACCAGCTATGTTTTCTGCTATTCAATCTGTAGTTTGATATTTCCTACCCATTTAAGTGATTTTTGTCTTATTTGTAAGTGCTTCTATGTTATATACTTTTGCAGTTAATCAACTTGGATTTTGTCAGTGTTTTGGACACACTGGTACACTGCAATTTTATGGAATAGGGGTCATGTTCATCCCTCCACTCACTGCACAGGTGCTCAGCACCAGCATGGCAGGAGGCTGTGCCCGGCACACAGGGTACGGTGGTGAATGGGATGGCCTCCCTAGTTTCAGACTGTCCTCCTGGATCATTGCTTCTGTTGCTTTCACACATCTAATCCCTCTTTCTTCTGAATTTTGATATAGAGTCATTTCTCTTTTATTTTTCATCTTTATGTGTTTTAAGCAGTGAGATTGTAATGCACGGAATTCATTACATGACTTTTGGAAGGTCTGACAGAGCAAAAGGGGAAAATAATTAATCTAAGATTAGTAATTAAAGAAAGTAGCTATCAACCCTGGGACCGAGAGAGCAAAAAGGAGGAGGAGAAGTCACCACAGCCCAAAACCTTGGTGAGGGGAGGCTTAGAGCTTATGAATTTGACTTTCAATGGTTTGCTTCCTTTTCTTTTAACCATTGTATCTAGACTATTTAAATCCATTTAGTTTTCCATGTGAAGTGAGAGGTTAAATGGATTTTTCCCCCTTAAATTAGTAACAAGCCAATTTGAGCATATTTTAAACACGTTCCAAGATCACTTTTGGACCCAGGAGACCTCATATGTAGTCAAAGCTGAGTCAGTAAATGTGCTTCACCTTGGGAGGAAGCCAAGTAAATTCCGAAAGCCTCAGTTTTAGGACGTGTAAAACTACAGGTTCAATGAAATTATTTATAAGGTTCTTTTTTTAGCAAAAGATGTATTTCTATTAAGCTTTTAAAAATTTCATATGTGGCATACTTTTGATTTAAAATACTTCTTACTCTGCCCGTAATAACTATTAGCCTATCAGAAAAAAAATCATAGTTTGGCACCTTTAAATATCTAAGCTTTGTAAAACTGTTTAGCTTTGTGTATAAATATTTTTGCCCCAATTAGTGTGCTTCTGTCACTGTGATTAGTGCCTGAATGAAGTAATTGAATTAGTATGGATTACTTTGTATAGTACTTAAATTGCAAGGTACTTAGAAATGGCCCTCATAATATTGATTATAGCAAATGATAGAACTGTAGTGCTCTCAACAATATTTAAAAATATATGTAATTATCTTATTTGTATTCCCTCTGATCTGCAGGAAAGTGTAACACTTACTACCTTTCAGTGACAAACGCCGCAGGTGAAGTAGATGCAGATGCAAAAGCCCAGTTTTATGGGTGGCGTGGAGTGTGTGTGCTTCAATATTTCTATTATTCACATCTACTCTAGATATTGTGATTCTAATGGGCATCCAACAAATTAGTTGCATGTATTGATTTGTGAGATTTTTTTAAAAAATTACTTTTCTATTAACATTGGTTCATACATTGTCCTCTAGCCTCTGTTATATAAGCAATGCAAGTTAATCATGAAGTTGTTATAAATTGCTATTGCTGAATTTTTAGGCATTTAACGAATGTAGGTGGAACACAATCATGAGAAATTAGCTGTACCATTTGTATGCAAATTGACCTAAAACATAAGAACATGATATCAACTGGAGAAATCTCAAGAATTATTCTCTCTAGCTCGCTCTCTCCCTGGCTTTTATTTCCTTTCTCTCTTTCTCTCTCTGTTAATATTCACTGAAGTCACGGTGTGACCCCTCTTCCTTTTAGTTTTGCACTGGTCTTCAGTAAGTTTTAAATACCTTGAGTCAAAAGCATGCTAAAACAAAATTTTTGAAGACACACAGTATAGGTGGATAGCAGCTACTGTGGTCTAATCATACCCTTCCTGCCCCTGTTCATATGTTGAAAGCTAATGTTCAACGTGGTGGTGTTAGAAGGTGAGGCTTTTGGTAGATAATGAGGTTATGAGGGCTCTTCTCTCATAAATGGGATTAGTACCCTTCTAAGAGGTCCAGGGAGCTTTTTCCCCTCCCACCATGTGAAAAAGTCATAATCTATGAAGCAAAGAGGGAGCCCTCTCCTGACGCCGAACTGCACGCCCTTGGTGGTCTTGGACTTCCCAGCTTCCAGAATTGTGAGAAATAAATGCCTTTTATTCATACGCCTTCCAGATTATGATATTTTGTGACAGCAGCTTAGACGGATTAGGAAAGTAGCAAAATATTTTCTTCAAGATATCCATTAATAGCAGAGAAAAATAAATTTTATGGTGGAGATATTTAGCCTACACCACATTACCAAATAATTAATGTTAACTTATCAAAGGTGAAAGAAACACAGACCTATTGGCCTCTGTAATTTGAGGCACTGGAAATGGTTACTCTCTTCTGTCATATTCTGCCCCCAAGTTCGTCACTTCAACCAAATCATGGGAAAATGTCAGAAAGATGCAAAACGTGGGGCATTCTAAGAAATAGGTGACCAGCAGTCTTCAATATTGTCAAGGTCAAGAAAGACAAGGGAAGACTAAAACTAACTGTCACAAATTGGAGGAGATTCAGGAGACAGGAGGAATAAATAGAACGTAGACCCTTGAGACAGAAAAGTGACAGTGGAAAACCTGGTGAGTTTCAGGAGAGCCTGCAGTTTACTTAATAATGCTGTGTCAACATTAATGCCTTCATTGACAATTGCATTCTGGTTATGTAAGATGTTAGCACTGGAAGGCAGTTGGGTGAAGTATATAAGATATTTCTATACATTTTTGCAATTTTGTGATGGCTAAAATTATTTCAAAGTAAAAACTTAAAAATATATATATGCAAAGTAAGGTCTGCCTGAGATTTAACACCAAAATGAGTTTGCTGGATCTTTTTTGAAATTAGTTCTTATAAGGAAAGAAAACAATGAAGCAACAATGGCAGAAGGTATGATAAATGAGAAAAATCTATGACCCAAGCGTCAAGTCCAAGTCCTCCTGGCAAAATGTTGACAATTATATATGAGGTAAGTACTGCTTGCTGCAAAAGTGATCCCTACTAGGAGACAGTGAAGTTCAAATGCTTGCATGCTGACGGAAGCCATGGTCAGCACACTGGAAGCGAAATTCGTGAGCACTGGCCAGCATACACTCTGGAGACGGAAGAGTCACCACTCTGTAGACAGCAGATGGAATAGCATCAGTATTGCAGAGAGGACTGGTGAAACTGAATCTGGGTAACCCAAGGTATAAAATAAATATCCATGAATCCACCCTGAAATAAATGACTGGAAAAAAAAGTAAATGGTAGAGAAAAGACAAATCCTTTGTGTTTAATTCTAAATAGTTTCTAGATAATCTGCCCTCAGAAGGTGGCATGTAAATTCCTTAGAATGGCTCCTAGTTAATTCCTTTCAGAGGACAGTATGGGGAAAGGACACTAGAGTAACCTTGCAGTGGAAAAGCCGGACAAACATCAATGCCAGGTGACTGAGGTTGGTATCCGCAGTGCTGAGCCACGGAGATGCACGTCCTTGTTAAAGTGTGATGGGAATGGCACCTCGCCTCTGGTTTTCCTCTGAAAAATCTATAGCTCAAGTCAACCCATGAGAAAAACATCAGAAAAATCAGAATAAAGGGAGTTTCCACAGGACGTTTTGCCACTATTCCTAGAATCTGTCGAGGTCATCAAAAACAAGGAAAGTGTGAGAAACTGTCACAGCCAAGACGTGCCCAAGGAGACCTGATGACTGAATGTAATGTAAGATTCGGGATGGGACCCATGGATGGAATGAGAACATTAGGTAAAAACTCAGAACATTCAATAAAGTATGGACTTCAGTTATTGAAGTGTCAATATGGGTTCATTAATTGTGACAAATGGACCGTACTAACATAAGACATTAATAACAGAGGCTGTTGGATGTAGCATATATAGGAGCACTTCATACTGTCTTTGTGACTTCCCTGTAAAAGTGCTAAAACAGAAAGTGTATTTAAAAAATGAAATCTTGGAATCAAGGCACATTAATTTAGAATGTTTCTATGTGTTTAATATCATCATTTTGTTACTATATTACTATACTTTTTTATATTTTGTTAAGTAGTAATATCATATTTTCGTTTTCTTTTTTCCTTTTTTTTTTTTTTGAGATATTCTATCCGCAACTAATAACTATGGTTATTGCTAACCCATTTCCCATTGAGGAAAAGAACAAGGGTACCTCACTGCCAGGACTCATTTCCCAGGGCAAACAGGACATGAGTTAAGGAGTATCTGAGTATTGTGGGTTACATTAGGTTGGTTCAAAATTAATTGTGTTTTTTACCATTACTTTTGTACCAACCTAATAAAATGTCAGTGACTTAAGAACTAAAGAAGTTGATTTTACAAATACATATCACAGTTCTCTGTGGTACTGATAAAATTTGGTGAATGGATTTAAAACGCAGCTCATGTAAGGTTAGTGGAGCATCTGAGTGACGAATAAAGAAGTGAAAACAGCCTTCCCATGGTTGGGAAAGCCACTGGGTGGGGAACTGCACTGGCTGTTCATGCCCAACTCAATAGATGAGGCATCTTGTGACTCGAAGGCTGCAAGAGTAAGCAGGGGTGGAAAACCTACGATGATTTCCTGTCATTAAACCCATTCAAATGGGGGATGTCGAGGCTTGCTAAAGATCTTCGTCTTTGAACTGGCTGGCTTATTATTTAGACAAAAACAGGTCATTGCATCAGGGTTGGTAGAGAGGAGGTATTTTTGGAGATATGATTGCAATTCTGCCCAAAAGCAATGCCCACCTCTCCTTGGTTCCCCACCCTGCACACCCACTCTCCAAAGCTCACGCTGCCGTGATGGACTTTAGGCTTTAATGCTCTGTTTTTTTTTGTTTCTTTTCTTTTTTTCTGGTTGATTCTTTTCCGGTGATGAGTTAGTGTCATCTTTTCCATCTCCTGTTTCACCAAAGCTCAGCATCACCTAGGCTCTCTTAGCAGACCCTTTTGCTTCCCTGCTATACAGTGATCAAGACACCTGCCCACTACAGAGAAATCATATTTAAGTACCTAGAACCATCTTCTAAGTGGGCACTCTATGTGGTAAAGTGACTGGACCAAGGTCCCTGAAAAAGGAAGTGGCACAGCTGGGGTCTGAATTTCTGTTATGTAACACCAGAACCAGAACTTTCAATCATGGCTTTCCTCTTCTTGACACATGGTACTGTAACTAATATGAAATGCACTTCAATAAAGTAAGGACATCCTTGACAAAGCAAAGTATGCATTCTTCATGGGATGCTATTGTTTAATTAGAAGCGATAAGGCCGGGTGCGGTGGCTCATGCCTGTAATCCCAGCACTTTGGGAGGCCGAGGCGGGTGGATCACGAGGTCAAGAGATCGAGACCATCCTGGTCAACATGGTGAAACCCCATCTCCACTAAAAATACAAAAATTAGCTGGGCATGGTGGCACGTGCCTGTAGTCCCAGCTACTCGGGAGGCTGAGGCAGGAGAATTGCTTGAACCCAGGAGGCGGAGGTTGCAGTGAGCCGGGATCGCGCCATTGCACTCCAGCCTGGGTAACAAGAGCGAAACTCCGTCTCAAAAAAAAAAAGCATAAAATATTCCCTTTAAATGGAAACTCAATTTCATTAAATAACCATTACCAAAGCTATAAAGATTAGTGACCTGACAGCACGGGGGCTTATTGAGTTCTTTATCCAGAAAGTAGACAGGAATTGTATATGCACTTCCTTACCAGTGCTCATGAGTGACAGTGGCACACATCTACCAGATAGTTAAGGAGAAAAGACTATAGTAAATGAATGGCGCAAAGCTAGCTGTCCTATTACAGAGCCTGGCCTCCTTATGTTATAACACAGACCCATTAACTCTACATTCTAACCACCTAAACTGTCTGCTCACTGCTCTTCTTTTAAACGGTATTGCAAAAAGGATTATAAAAAGCCCTCTGAGTATAAGTATCCGTTTATAGAAAAAGTTGAAAGACTTGGGTATCCATTAAATCTTAAAGGTGACATATACTATTGCCTGTAAGTGTAGGAAAACAAATCTTCACATCAGGTCTTAGCATAAATAACGTAAATTAAGATAGATTTGAATTTACTGGGTTCTTTGTTTTTAATGCTTTGGCACTGTTAGGTTCATAAAATCTCTGTGTCTAAAAGAAATAAAAAATAATAACAATGGCCCCTAAGTGTCAGATGCTTTAAAACAGTCTCATTAAATTGTGACGACAACCTCACACATTTTGCCTACAAGGAGCTCAAGACTCAGAAAGATTAAATAAACTGTTCAGGAATACCTAGTTAATAAGTGTGAAGGCGTACATTCATTTTGTCACCTAAACTGCATACACAGAGGATAACGAATACCTGAGAGGTTGCAGCCCCCTGTATACCAGGCGACTTTAGCATGAATTGGCGGAACACTCTGGTCTCTCTGTCAGCATTAGAACTCTGGAGTATTAGCTGCTCCTTGATTAAGCAATGCTACCATCCTCTGTTACATGCTTTTATGTGTACTAAACTAAGCAACCTGATGATTTATTTGTTTTAGAACTTCTCACCTTAGCTCCAGATGACTTTCAGGGGCATATACTTCTGAGTATTGACCCGGTATGTTAATGGTGGATATGGAAACAGATTCTGAGAAGCAGAGTCTAGTATAGTTCGTATTCCTTTCCAAGGGGAAGGTAAGAATGTTAGGACTGGATATGGGGGGATCTCTGAGTCAAAGATGTTATGATGAGAGAGTTTTATTTTGCTAACGGGAAGTGTATTTGGAGACTACATTTACTGTATCCCTTGCCTCATTCCTCTTAAGTACAGTCAGATACCATGAATTTAACAGTAGTTCCTAATACTTTATAAACTACAGTAATCTGTCATCCATAATTTTATTGCAGGACACCAACAAGCCCTGGATATTGCAGACCAGAAACATTTATAAACCTCAAATCCCAATACCTACCCCTGAAACATGAAGTGTTTAATAAAGACCTGCTGATCAAATTGACTGAGCAACATCTATGAACTTCAGTGTTCAGAGAAATATCTCGAAGAAAGTAACCAAAACATTAGAGTGTAGGAAACCTAGTAAAAACCCTATCCCATGAGAAACTGAGCAGGTGCAGATAAAAAAAAATGTCCTTTTCTAAAGCAATCACCATTTTTTCAAATGTCAAGTGCCATACCTGTAATACCAAATTATTGTTAAAGTGGAACTTAAAAATAGCATTGAAATAAACAGAATTTTAAAGAAGAAAATCTCTTAAAATATATGAGATACTCATATAAATGTTTATGAATATGATACTCTGAAAGAAAACATGTTCTCTATTATGGAAACAGCTCTCTCAATAGCATACCCTTTATGTACCACTTGGGCAAGAAGGATTCAGGTACCCTCTGCCCCTTAACAGATGTTTGTTCTTCTTCAGTGCTATTTTTTTGCACCATCTCAGATGGAAGGGTGTTCCCGTCATCCCTAAATCATTATCACAGGCCAGCGTTATCATACCTGAGCCTCCTTCTGTGAATGCTATGATTCTCTAAGAAAGACATTCTTCTCAAGATTAGAATCACCAGGCTCCCATAGTTTCAAAGTACACAAAAGTCGTAAATTACAACTTTTTTTCTCATTGCCAATGTAGCAAAGCCTGAGCCAAATAAGAGCCCTACGTGGCACCCCAAGATCTAACTAATGACAATACACACAGCACAACACAACACATGTGAGGCCAATCACTGTCAAGCTTCGAAATACTAAATAATTTAGGAAAATATACAACAAATCAAAACTAAAACATTCTAAACACTTTGAGTTTTTTTTTTTGACAAAGCTTCTTACCAGACTTACTCTCTATAAATTAATAGCTCAAATACTTGATACTGTGACAAACCGTTTATACAATATTTTATAAATTCCTACCCCTATATCAGCCCTGTCAGCAATGATGCTAAGAAAAGGCATGGATTTCTAGAAGAGAAATAACGTATGTATTTGTTGCTATTCAGAAACCTGCTACTTCATATTCCCTCCAGCATTAAGTAGCAACAGACATGAGTGGTCCTTTCCCAGAGCCAGGACATGAGCACACACTCTATGGAGCAATGCTGTGTCGCTTCACACCAGAAACTCCTACCAGTGGCTTCTCCACTTAGCATTCATTCGGTCCTAGAGAATATCAAATTTATGTCACCTATTTTAGTGGAGAAAGAGGCTACTGTTTGATCTCAACAAATACAACTGCTGTAATTTCTGGTGACTATGAAACACAATGGCTTGAGGGTTCCCAAATTAACCACATCAAAGTCGTCATCTTCACATTAAGAAAGCCCCCCCCCCACAACCCCACACCTTGACATGGAGTCTTGCTCTGTTACCCAGGCTGGAGTGCAATGGAGCAATCTCTTGGCTCACTGCAATCTCCACCTTCTGGGTTCAAGCAATTCTCCTGCATCAGCCTCCTGAGCAGCTGAGGTTACAGACACCCACCACCACGTTCAGCTAATGTTTGTATTTTTAGTAGAAAAGAGGTTTTACCATACTGGCCGGGCTGGTTTCAAACTCCTGACCTCAGGTGATCTGCCTGTCTTGGCTTCTTAAAGTGGTGGGATCATAGGCATGAGCCACTGTGCCTGGTCACCTTAAAAAAAGTTCTTAAATATGTCTCTGATGTTTGTTCATTAGACTTTCAAAATACTATCTGTTCATGTTAAACAATGATGCACTTTGTCAGGTGGTCACCTAAAACAAGCCCTTTGCTGCCACAGATTACTGACATGGCCCCAACCATACAATATTATCTGAAGGCCAAATGCATGCTGTTGCTACAGCAGAGATTTCACTTAGCACATTTTTTTTTTACTGGAGTCTCACTCTCTCACTCATGCTGGAGTGCAATTGTGTGATCTCAGCTCACTGTAACTTCCACCTCCTGGATTCAAACAATTCTTCTGCCTCAGCTTCCAGAGTGGTTGGGACTACAGGAGAGCACCACCATTCCCAGCTAATTTTCGTATTTTTAGTAGAGAAGAGGTTTTACCATATTGGCCGGACTGGTCTCAAACTCTTGACCTTGTGATCTGTCCACCTCGGCCTCTTAAAGTGCTGGTATTTAAAATAGATATTTGGAGCTTAGGACTACTGTATTAGTAGTCTTAGGAATATTAATATCCTTTCATTTTTTGAGTGGACCTTAGTACAATATATTCTCTTTAAGGAGCAAGAATGTTATTAATTGCTAATTTTAAATATATTTTCTGCATCTGTAAAAAAATGCAAAGACCACTGCCATCATCCTGAAGGATTTATCCAAAGTGTTGGGAAAAGCAGCCTCATTCCAGCACCCAATGTGTGGGGCTCCTGGATTCCCTACACAAAGCACATGTTAAAAATAATATTAATAATAATGTACTATTTTTTATGCAGAAAGTTCAGTCCACCATGTTAAAAAATGTTAAAATCTAAAGAGTAATTTATGCTGATGGTAATGGTTTTTAGTATTTGTACAGTTTTAATTAATGTCTCATAGCTTAAAAATTTTGTGTTCCTAGGAAACTTAAACTCTGGATATTTTAAAATATATGTTTAAAACAAATAAATGCCAGAATCTTCTCAGGACAAGTTTTCTAGGAATTCCTGAGTAACTCACCCCTCAAAATTCAGATACCCACCCTAGTCCACAAGCATCTTTTCTTTAAATTCATTTCCTCGGTTGTATTTTAAATTTCCCCTTTTTAAATCACTACAATTCCTCTGGTCTGTGCCATCCTGTCTTCCCTGTGGTACCTTATTGAGTTTGCTCTTCTTTAGCTGCACCCAGAATCTTGACTTTTGCCCAGGAATCTGAAAGCTTCCATGTCTGGTTATTACTTCTATTCTATTCATTCAATACACACTATCAGACATTTTCCTCTCCTTACATTTCCATCAAAACCATCCCACTTTGTCTCCCAATCTCTAGCAGACAATCGCAATCCCATTGGTTGTCTAACTCTAAAGAGGAACTTAAAGCCCACCTAGAATAAATAAGACTCACGAGAGAGAAAGGCCTGATACAGCAGAACAGGCAGTTTATATTTAATCAGACAGACCTTGGAAAGTCATGGGAAGTGTTTCAGCCTTCCAGGAAGATTACCGGATGTGCCCTCATAGAACGTGTTTCAGACAAGGGTCCAGATGGCGAGGATGGTTGGGAGAGAAGTGCTAATGATGAATTTAATTAGGGGTAGAAACAGTTCATTTCGCTTGAAGGGATGAACTAAAAAAATATTCTGGGCTCTTGGGATTAATGTAAAGCAGCAAATAAGATAGCAGCACCAAATGGTGAATCTATCCTGGACGACGGAGAAAAAGCATAGCATCATGAATCATTAAAAACAATCTTCTAGGCAGGTGGTATTCTTGATAGAAAGAAAAATCCAGGAGTAATATGTTACAATTATATAGTGTATGAATAAAACGACAGTGATAGGCTTCTTTTGAAATAGACTAAGCTTAAGATACATCTGGGATATCCAGATTAAAAAGCATAAAATGATAGACAGAATTTAAAAAGCCCATTAATAAAGTTAGGATAATTGGAAGGTTTCTATAAAACAGAATGAAGAACAGTTCTTAATTTGAAAAGTGAGCTAACACAATGCCATCTCGTGGTTAGGAGGTATGTGAGCATTACTCACTTTGTGTAAACAAACAAATAATTTATGCTTCGATTATCATTTTCTTAATCTATAGGAGCAGACTATTTTTAAATTAAGCAACTCTAATTTTAGATATTAATTCCTGAAAAAAGGTATCATAAGTGACATATTCGCCTATACTAAGAAGTGCACATTTCTTTTTGTGCTTTTGCTAAATAATCATTGAACATATTTTGAAACAATTAAGACATGACTCAAAGCTAAATGTTCAGACCTGCTGGGTCTCCATAATCAGGAAGTTGAATGTACTTTCATATCGTATTTACACAATTGTTCATAAAAACCATTTACGTGGCAGCTTATCTTTTAAAACACGCAGACAAAATGCATAAATCCAAACTGTAAAAAAAGAAAAAGAGTTGAATGTTTGGTAGTATTTTTAAGGACTTACTATAAAACTCTATTTACAATAATTCAAAATGAAAAACCACATCAATTAAGGGATTTTCCAAGGAGAGAGCCTTGAGGCGATAGTACTTTATTTTTGCTACAATGGACATATTTATACAACATATTCAAAATCATATCTGAAGGCTTATGAGAATTCAGAAGAAAAAATTTGAATATGCACTTCAAATGGTGTAGGTTTCTTTTCATAGCTAGGAATGACAGCTGTCAACAAATATTCTTTAATGTCCTTATTCCAAATCATAGCTGCCAAGATTATATAAAGTAAAAAATACGACAGCCAAGTGACAACAAAGGATTTTAACCCTCATTATTTAAAATTTTACTCTGAGAACAGACGATCATGTTAAACACACAATCGAATCCATTCACACCAAGCATCTATTTTACCACATTCCTGACGAACTAACATTCACCTCACTTGGAGTAATGTCAGAAGTAAACCAGGACTAAAGATACAGCTGTCTCTGCACAGCTAAACGTATTTAAAAAGTTACTTCTTCCAAGACTCTCAGTACTGCATATCTATCTCGAGGAAAAGAAGTCATTATATGAAAAAGATACTTGCAAACACGTTTATAGCAGAATTCACAATTGCAAAATTGTGGAACTAGTCCAAATGCCCATCAATCAACAAGTGGATAGAGAAATTGTGAGATACACACACATACACACACAAATATAACATATATAATGATACATATACACATATGTACCCACATGATGGAATACTACTCAGTCATAAAAAGGAATGAATTAATGGCATTTGTAATGAGCTGGATGACACCGGAGACTATTATTCTAAGTGAAGTAACTCAGGAATGGAAAAAAAAATATTGTATGTTCTCACTGATATGTGGGAGCTAAGCTATACGGATATAAAGTCATAAGAAGGATACGATGGTCTTTGGTGATGAGGGGGAAGGGCAGGAGGGAGGTGAGGGATAAAAGACTGCTAATAGGGTACAAGGTATACTGCTCAGGTGGTGGCTACACCAGAATCTCACAGGTCACCACTAAAGAACTTACCTCTGTAACGAAATACCACCTGTACCCCAATAACTTTGAAAAAAGTAAAAAATAAAACATCCTTGTTTATATTCAGCAGAAAAAAAATAAAAATAAAATAAAACCTGTCCTTCTGTGTATTTAGTCCTTGATCCTCCCTCTCCCTCTGGATCCAGCTCCACATAAGCCTGACTCCTCTTTGTTATAAGAGCCATTTAAAACTTCGAAGTCAGCTAAAACTTCTCTTTTTTGTCTTCTCGCATCCAGCTATTTGATAAAAGGTACTGACATTTTGAAAACCTGTTGCTATCTCGGCATCTCTCACCTCACACACTTTAACATACCATGTTCTTTGTAATTATCCAGGTGTGACCTAATCAGCATTAACTAGGCAGACACTTTGTATGCTCTTATTTTACACCTGCTTTTCTCTTACCCTACATTATAGTAATGTTTCCCGTGAAAATCTACACAGAATGATAAAAATTAAGTGTATTTGTT
Organism: Alouatta palliata; assembly: GCA_004027835.1. Lineage (NCBI taxonomy): Eukaryota > Metazoa > Chordata > Mammalia > Primates > Atelidae > Alouatta > Alouatta palliata. The sequence goes on from PVKV010007707.1 coordinate 47,747, forward strand.
AGAAAGCTTTTCATTGATCTAACTTAAACCACAAAATAACATAATAACTGGCCTGTTACTTTCTCTGGAGGGAGTGGGCTATTTCGAGCAATACGTTATCTCCTCTTCTGTCATATTAAGCATAAATGAAGAATACAGAAGCAGCAGAATTAGAAAACACTATCATACAACTCTGTGTAATCCCTGTCACCCTCGTCTTGTTCAATGTAAAGTGTTCGTATGTGGAATAAGTGCTTGGAAATGACTACTGATGAGGTCCCCAGCATTACACCAAAGGAAGCATAAGAAAATGTCATACAGGCTGGGTGCGGTGGCTCATGCCTGTAATCCTAGCACTTTGGGAGACCGAGGTGGGTAGATCACGACGTCAAGAGATTGAGACAATCCTGACCAACATGGTGAAACTCTGTCTCTACTAAAAAATACAGAAATTAGCTGGGCGTGGTGTCACGCGCCTGTAGTCCCAGCTACTCAGGAGGCTGAGGCAGGAGAATTGCTTGAACCCAGGAGGCAGAGATTGCAGTGAGCCGAGATTGCACCACTGCACTCCAGCCTGGCACCTGATGATAGAGTGAGACTCTGTCTCAAAAAAAAAAAAAAAAAAAAAAAAAGAAAATGTCATACAAACAAAACAAAGAAAAACAAAAATAATTTGGTGTTTTTTTCTCAGAAATGTAAAAGAAAAATTCAAAGGATAACATCAGTCACATACTCAGCAGAAGAAACTAAAATATCAACTTACCAAAAGAACATGAGATGTTTAAGAAATAAAACATTTCAAGTGAAGTCAAAGCCCTCTATAATCCCTCCATAATCCCTCCACAAATCCTAGTATCCCCTTCCCTCCCTAAACTCCATCTTCAGTTTTAATTTGGGGTAAACATACCCTAAAAACACATCTTGTTCTTGGGGAAAAACAAAAAGTATTTAATTTGTAATTTTTCTGTGTGTGTGTGCATATATGTATATGTGTATATACATGTATATACTCATAAAATTCATATGTTAAAGTTGGCATGAGTAGTCAAATGTATTATTTGCTTCTCTATTTTTGAAATTTATTTAAAATGAAAAGCTTTGCACCTACTTTACTTAAAATACTCTAAAGCGTAATGTCCACAAGAATATTACCTAGTTTATCTATCTACCACCCTACTCACAAACATATGTGTTGTTTCCAGTTTTCCACTGTTATAAACAGTTCTAGGATGAATAGTTGTGTGTATGTCCTATGATGTGTATGTATGACCTGCTCGTAAGTTATGAATTTTTTTAACTTTCCTAGATATTGCCAATTTGTTTTTCAGAATCACTATACTAATTTGCATTTTCTAGAGCAATCTGAGAATTTCCACTTATATGCATTCTCCTAAAGATTTGGCATTTCATACTTTTTTTAATGCTCACCAATTTGACTTCAACTCAATGTCATCCCATTGCTTTTTAATTTGCATTTCCCTAGTCTGAGTGGTGTAAACATATATTTGACCAGTCAGGCATCCTGTTTTGTGCCTTGTTCTTGAGGAAAAATTAAAACAAAACTAAACAAAAAAATCCCCTACTTTTTAAAAACTGTCAAGTGGAGGAATCAAGTTATCAGTTTTGAAGTTCATTGGTAACAGAATGAAAAGATAAATAGCCATAATAATAGCCCATTCCAAGCCTGGGAGACCTAAAATTTTTCATTGTAATAGGAAAAATAAAATTAATACAATGATATTGTAAGTTAAATTTTGGATGTGTTTTATCACCAGTGTAGTTAAGAAAACAGTAACCCACAAAAGCATTCAACTTTAAGAGGTGAACCAAACGTGTTTCATACGTTGTCCTGTTTCCCACACTACAGGTAGGTAGGACCAGCAGAAAATCAGTGCTAATCCAAAGACACATAAACACTTAAAACATGTTCTGAAACTTTCTACCATATGCATGTAAGAACTTCCTAAATTCACTTCATTGTAAGAATCACCTGGGATCCTGTTTAAACCTCAGAGCACCAGGTCCTAGTCTAGATCCAGGAATGAGGACTAGACAGGAGGAGGCCAAAAATCTCTGTATTTCTCTAGGGATCCAGGCAAGGCCTGTGCTTAGGCAAGTCTGGGAAGAACTTATTCATCAAGCTGTTTCCTGAAAAGTTACATTTCATAAAGCAAATAGCACTGTTTGCAAAGATAGCCACCGTAACTCCTCCAATCATCATTTTCACTCATCTTTGCAATTAACTGGGCTCTCCCTTCCCTTAAGAAGTGGTCTGTTCCCTTTTCATCCCTTGACTGAGCTGAGCAGCGACTTACTTTTCCAGTATAATGCAGGAGAAGTGCCATAGACTTCAAAGTCTAGGCCTTCAGAGCCTCACGGATTGAGAGAAGGAACACAAAGCCAATTATGACAGTATATATGAACATAGAACTCTGACCCACAACCTCTGCTGCAACCAGTGTCACAGACCCAGCCACAGCCACTGCATCAACCAGCTCAGAACAGGTAGGACTTGGCCAAGGAGGTTCCACTTCCCTAATTTGCCCCTGCTTTTGACTCCAGACCAAGCAGAGGAAGCCGAATACATGGCTGGATGTACTGGTGAGAAGTGAGAAGGCTTCCACCTAGCTCTTCACCACCACCAGCTTCCCCACATGAACAGCCTCAAACTGCAATGTGCCTGAAGCCTTCCTCTCTTCCACTATAGAGCTTTCCCTCCCCCGAGTGGCTGCTAAGCTCAAATCATGGCAACTGACTTGCTTGTTCTGACAAACCTGAGTCAATAACCTCTGTTCTCATTTGTGTATGTCCACCAGCTTCATTGAGAGCTTCCATTCACATGTACCCCGAGACTCCCATGAGGAATACTGAGATAGTCTCTTTGAGCACAGAGCACAAGGGAGAGGTCTAGTCAACATCAAGCACCAACCCTAAATAGGTGAGTGGTTAAGTGAGGCCACGGGGTACAATGCCAATCCTGTGGGACACCACACACCTGCAGCTGCATAAGTGTCCAAGGAAAGACCAACAGAATCCACACAGCTGAGTCAAGTCCAGATTGCTGGCCAGTGAAATTGTCATCGCCATTTTTGTTTGTTTCAACTTGCTAAGTCTTGAGGTTTTCTTACCCAGCAGTAGGTAATTGTAACACTTTTCAGTTTACCTGTGAGGATATACATTGTAAAGTTATTTACATATAGCTGATAATAGATTCTGGAATAAAGACACGAGGGTCAGGTTTTGCCATGGGAACCACAGATACACAGGGAAGGCCACCTGAGGAGGAGCAGCATAAAAAGATTAAAATTACAGAGACACCAAAAATCATTCAAATTCCTCCAAAAAATATGAAGCCAAGGAATGTAAACTTTTTCAAGAGTATCTGTCCATTGGCATTGAACACTGCTGAGCCAAAGGAAAGTACAGGAATCAGGGTTTGCGTGTGGAGGGGGTAGTGCCATTGGTCAGAATGTTACTAGGAAACAAAGGTACAAATTTGTGTAAATGGCTTTCATCTCAATTGGGATATGGTTTGCTATGAATAGAATAGATGAGAAAAAATATAGCAGTTTTTAATTAGGTGCTTTAGAAATGAAAGGAATATAACAAATGTGGGGCAGAAGAAAAATCATTTTCTAAATTGCAAAGGCCAGGAAACTGAAAGAGAAATTCATTTACGGTTGTGAAATCATTTATTGATAGGAGAAAATGCTTAGAATGCAAAGTGTGGTTTTATGATTATCACATACATGCTTATGTGGAGATGGCAGCAATAGCTATGTAGATTCAAGCGTGTCTCATACATCCCAGGGCCAGTTTGACTTGGGAACAGCTAGATAAATATACAGCAAAAGAAAGGTCTTTGGAATAGCATTCCCAATTAATAAGGTTGGTAAAGTGTCATTAATTATCAGTGTTGAAAAGACAGGAACACTAGCCCAGTTTGCTTTACACTGCTATAGCGTAATTAACCAAGAACCTGGAACTCCAGGGCAGACCTCAAAAATCCCTGAGCAATTTGCTCTAAGAAATTCATTGCCTTAGAAACAGGAAAAGCTCCAATCCTTAACTGGTCATTTTTATATGCCATGTTTTCCTATGTTTCTGTATCTTTTCCAGAGTTCTAGGAATTTATATACATGGAGTACACAGAACTATGAGACATATAAAATATACCTTTCCCTCTTAAATCCTTTACCTTTATTGGAAGCTATCAACTATGTTGCAGGGATAAACACAGAATACGCAATTTGCCAATTTGCTAGGTAACAGCAACACATATGGCATGACTTCCTTCAAAGAACTCATCAATGAAGGGCTAATATTCCTCAGCTACTCATATCTGAAACAAATTTCTCAATCCACTCAGTAAGCACTGAAGATTAATTTCCCAGAATATCTTCCAAGTATTATTACTGAGAGCTTATTCATTTGAAGTATCATTAAATATACATCTATGTATTGTGTACTTCTGAGAAAAGTGCCTGAGTTTTAGAAAAAATAGTAATTCTTCTTTCATAAGAAAACAGAAATATATAAGCAGACATATATAATGAAGTCAAATAAAAATGTTTACCCTTCTGTGTTTCAGTTTGCCTGGAGAATGCAGTTATTCTCTTGGGTTCTAAATGTCCTGTTTTCATCATCAGCCCCACTAGAAGTGGCTTCATTAGACAACAATCAAACTTTTGTCCGATTCAATATGCGATTTTTAGTACTGAGTCTTTGGAGGAAAACTGCTCAGGTTCTCTTACGTCTGAAACACCTCTGGGTGTGAATGAGAATGATCTGACGTCTTCATTCAGCCTAAAATTATTGCTTTGGGGCAAATGTTGTTTGAACTCATGTCTGTGGATACCCCAAGTAGCTGCAGGAAGGTGGGATGGTGTCGCTGGGGCTGGGAATTCCTGTGATAGTAACAGAATTTCTCCTTTCTTTCCTCATTCCTTTGAGCACCTTGCTGGCACTGATTGTCCTTCTTTGATCTGGACAACAGATCGCCCATTTTCTTTCCCTGGCCTTAATAAGATCCATCAGCACCTTCCTTGTGACATAGTCTCACCTTAGTTTTCAACTGACTTTACAGTTCTGAGTTACTTTAATGGTCCTTTGTGCTTTTCCTGGGATAGAAAGTCCAACACAATCTCGCCTCCATGATCTGCCTTTTTCCACCACAGTAATCCTCGGCAGCAGGTGCGCTGAATCTCAACTCACAACTCAAGAAGTTAAGAAAGGGAAGAGGCATAGTAGAGCAGGTAGACGTCTCCCTCTGCAGGGTTGATGTCATATGCCCTCCCAAGCTGGACAGCTCCAGGGCGTGCCAGCACCTCTTGCAAACACAGGACCCTCCACTTGGAAATTCAAACAGGAAGTGGAGCTGAAGCCCTTTTTCCCTGCTGTCCTTAACACAAATCCTCCTTTTTAAGCCAGAGATGAGAGAACATCCGACTTCTGGCTGGTTTTCTCCTCTAAATTGTGTTTTATCTTCTTTTCTCTTCTCTCTTACCCCAAAACTACCACAAATAAGTAGCTTTCACCGACTTCTTCGTAACTTCAGCCCTTTCACTATCCTTAGTGTCTGAATGTACTGCTTTCATTAAGACTAGGGGAGAAGTCCCAATATCTGGTCCAGCTGGCCAGGCTCCAGAAACGCTAAAGAATCATGAAAACCAGGAAAAGCAGTCTTCCTCTCATCAAGAACAATGGCAAGACTACTGTTTTGATGAAGAATATGGATCTCCTCCCCTTACTCCCTACCCTACTTCCTCACCTGCTGTTTTTATTTGCCTGCCCTGGAACTGCAACCACCTGAAATAAAGGCCAAGAAGAGGGCAGATTTCAGGAGAAAATTACAAATATTGCCCCCATTATCCTAATACTTATATCTAAATGTTTTGATAAAGCACTGTTCCAAAAGCTAAGAAGACATAAACACTGAAACATGTATGGATAAGGCGTCTTTGTAAAATGAGCTATTAGAAATGCTTGTGCTGTGTAAGCATTTGTAAAAAAAAAAAAAAAAAACAGCTAAGTGGAAAAAGAGTACACAATTCAATTATGCAGGTGAACCCACAAAGTAGATACATGTCTTAACTTAGAAATGACAGCATGAAAAGCATTGCAGTCTTTAATTAGGTAGCATATCTACAAACACAAATAAGTGTAACTGAAAGTCTGTGACAGTTTTTCTAACAGTTGAAATATATCTCAGTTTTGTCATTAACGTTAGATTTTTTTTTACTTTTGAAAATTTAAAAGTAATGCTTAATCATAGTTTCATTTCTGAAACCAAAGTCTCAGAAATCACTAAAAGATGTATTCACATGTAACGAAACACCATCTGTTCCCCAAAAATCTATTGAAATTAAAAAAAATTAAAAAGAAAAAAATATTACCCTTCTAAAATTATGCACACTCACCATCTCTTTTCCCTAAGAGTATATAACTGTCTGTATGCTATCACGTGGTGGAGCAATGACTCTTTGATTTTCCCCTCCATGCATGATAATAAACTTGTATGTGTTTTAGCCTATTAAAAAAAAAATAACAGTTCCTTTCTGTTTCCTTAGCACTGAGAATTTTTTTTCACAAAATCCGGGCGTCAGTTACTTAAGCAGAGAATTATTTTCCAATTATAAATGTATGTGCATATTCAACTGAAGATTATCTGTCCATAAAAGAAGCAGTTGAAAAATGTATAATCTTAAGTGGAGAAAATAAGTTATTTCATTAAACCTAAGAAAGCACAAGGAACACGGATATGAAGAAAGCCCTGACGTACGTGTTCTCTTACAGGGTTTTCACGAACCTTCTATGTGCCCACGAGCAATATCTGCAAGCCTGAGACTCACTTTTATTTGGTAATGAAACAGAGACAACACACATGACTTGTTCTAAGATTATACTAGAAATTGTGGCAATATAAGGTGAGGAAAAAGATACTAACAAGATTTCAAATTAACTAGGTTCGAATCTCAAAATGCAAATACGTTTTAATAAATAACAAAGCCATGAAAGGAAAAATCAACAGTGATATGTATCTCAATATTACATTCTAATTTAAAAATGTTTATAATCAAAAAGTAATGTAATATCTGGCTGAATCTAATTAATACAATTTTTATCCAATAATATAATGGTTCCAATTGTCACAATTTTAAGTTTGTTCTTTAAAACATTCTAGAGGAGGAAAAAAATGGGTTGTCATACACCTACTTAAAAGACTTAGATGATTTTTAAATACCTTTGGCTAGGTTATACAAGCTGGTAGCAATTTCTAACTTGGTACCCATCTAGAAATACCAAACAGCTAGTGTCAGTATCAGTATCAATCAAGAGATATGCAACCTTTTATGTTTCTAACACTTATGCCACATCTGGCAAAGTGTTTGTGGCAGGTGGTTCTACAATGACAAGTTTCCTGACACCTGATCTCCAAGTAGGTCAGAATGCAGAAGGGAGATCTGTACTATGCAGTGGGTCTCACTCCAGGGAGGCTGCTGTAATATTGTGGTGAGGTTATTTCTAATTCCTCTGGATGGATGATCATCCCTACTCTTAGTACAAGTTTTAAATTCTGGTTAGGACTGATAATTTTAAAAATTCTTAATTACTTTCTTTTTAAATTGTCTTGGTGAAACATTTAGCTACTGGTTTCAGAACAAATGCTAACAGATTTATCAGTTTCTCATTTACGAGAATTATTGATCAGCACTGTTCTTTTACCCATGAATCAAACTATCTTGTGCGGTATTTTCTTTCGAAGGTCTTTCTACCTCTAATTGAAACATTCAAAGCATAAAATAACCAACATTCTTAATTAAAAAAAAAAGTCTCCCACTCACAAATCCATTTAAGATGCTCCAGAATATATTTGGGAATGTTTTTAATAGTTTCTTCCAGAAATCAGTCTGTTTACTGAGGACCTAATATGTACAAAGCCTTGTAAATAAGTAAAAGAGAATTGTTGGTGTAAGAATTTCAGTGATAACCTTCACTAGCTGGTAACTTTTATTTAGCTATGTAAATGCTTACAGATTTCAGAGATTTGTGTTTAAAATAGGAATAATGCCAAAACTTTGTGTGATCAGCATAGGGATTAATAAATAAAGGTGTTACTAGCCTGGAACTGAGTATGTGTTTAAATATCTTACAAACTTTCCTTCCCCTTGTGTGTAACTCTTCCCCATAAAAACAAGAACAAAGAACCATCATTACTAATGAGGGAGCTTCAACTCTACCTGGGAAGACAAATTAAACAATGTAAGACACCACAGAGTGAAGTACTAAATTAGAGAATAAAGCAATTAGAATAGAGTTTCAAACATAGGCAATGGCTAAAGAGCTTAATGTTATAATGTGAGAAACTGACCTGCATTTCAAAGAATGGGAATGATTTCACCGGCTTTTTCTCATGTTCAGGCTTAAGTTCAATGTCCTTAGGATACATGCAAGAAACTTTCCTCTCTGAATCCTGGCCACCCAACTGGCATAATCCCCCATTTTTGTCTTTATACCACCCCTGGATCTTGCTGTATTTGTTGTTACAACATCCTAGACGTCAACATTGTGAATTTCAATTATTGTATAGTCTGCAGCTCAATTTATTACTACAGAAACTCCTTTTGGAAAGAGAAGTTTAACCTTGAAGCTAATGATTTTTGTTTTATACATCAAGCTCCTGAATTTTGCTAATGTGAGTCTATTTTTAAAGATGTATCTGCTTTTAGGAAGCTACTAAAATAAGCTTTCAAAGGCATCAAGGTGAAGGAAAGAATCCAGATTAAAAGTTCACCAAACTAATAAATAACATCATTTTAAGGTCTCATGAGAAGTAAAAGGTTGGCTTTATTCCCTAGACCTCACCTAGGGCTCTCTGCACCAATATATTAGCACCAGTTTGGTAAGCATTTCTTTCCAAGTGAATTCCCACGCCATCTAGTGGAGGTACAAAGACACACACATAATTAACCTGTGGAGTATTACCATGCCAAAAAACAGATCTAAATACGAATACATTAAAATAGTATATAGTCTCTGCTTTATAGTAATTTATATTTGGGAAAGTATTGCTGTGGTTAGGGAAGTAATTACTGATTAAATAAAAGCCATAGAGAAAGCAGCTTGAAGCAGCTTGGGAGATGCAAACTTATGGACGTGGAAGAAGTTCTAGCTCCTTAGTTTAATGAATTAAAGTAAGATACTAGCAAATTGGGTTTTGCAGTTCCTGGTCCCATAGAAAACTGTTTTGTGTGTGTTATAAATTTGTCAAAGCTTGCAAATGCTTTTCATTTATATCTCCATCCTGTGTTTGCAGTTCCAAGGGCATACATTTGTACATGTGTACGTGCATGTATGTGGAGATCAAGATTCATTCAATTGTTCCACGTAAATTCTTGTTTTCAGTGACATCTCAAGTTCCAAAGAAGTCAATAAAAATTGCCCTCTATACCTTTTGTGCAAGGCACACAGCCAGCCACGTCAGCAGTTACTTTCATTAGAGCTGCTGGAGTTTGAATACCATGGTTGGGGTCCAGACAGACCTGCAGACTTTAAATTTAATATAACCCATATTTTAGTCTGGTTCAGACTAATTTGCCTTTTTTTTCATATTTTTTAATGGACACTTTGTTTCTAAGAGTATCTCTCCGATAGAGTACATGCAGATCAGATTTTTTTGTCTTTTTAAAAAATTATTGATGAGCTCATGGTTTTAGAGGATTATAGGGGCATTTGCAGTATAATTTTTTATTTAATAGCAGGAAAATTGAACTCAACAGGGATTTACCAGGTGTCAACCTTTTGTGTATTACAATGACTGTGTACAATACCAACTTCACAACTCTATTTTAGATAATATTATAAGGCTTATATTTCAATATTTTAACAAGAGATTTCTTAAAATGAAACTGATTACATTTAAAATCTGAAAGTTAATAGATGCTGAGCATGTAATATGATATACTTGATCTTAAGAAAATGAGTTTTTATAAAAAACATTGAAAAGAACTCTTCTTCAGCTCCACATAAAGCTTCTGTTTAAAGCTGGAAAGCTGAGGATTCATCAAAATAGGGTTTTCCATCCAAATTAAGAGAAAAACTCATCAAACGGTTTCTGAAGTAACATAATAAATTTTGACATTGTATGCTTATTTAAAATATTAGATACATGTCTAGAAACCTGTAATCAAATGAAAGTGCTTTTATAATATTTATATAGGAATAAAATTAACTGTGTTTCAATCAAACCCACAAATATTGTTATTACATTTTATTCACCCAAGAGGTATATCAGATGTTAGGTGAGTTTTATAAAATAGTGTAAGTATTTTATATTATTTACGCATGTTTTGTTTTAGAAACATAGATAATTTCAAGCTCCCAGTAACCTGGGTAGCACCCTCCCCTTACCCAGAGAGAGGAACCTCCCAGGCCAGCTTCTACCCTCCTAGCATAGGGTCTACTCTCTGATGTTTCCTTTGACCCAGTCTAGATGAATCAATCACTTTCTCTGTCTCTCTCACCCGGGTCACCACAAGAACCCAGGACTCTGTGTCATTCCCCAACCTCCATCTCATTTTATTCTCATCCCAAATACCTGAAAAACTCATCTCCCCTTTAATCCTCCTCTTCAAGAATCCCCTTAACCTTCCACCTGAACCTCTGTCTCCCCTCCTGATCACAGTCCCACAGTCCTGTGCAGGAGTGCTTCCTCTCTCACTCACCCCTGATCCCTGGGATTGGCTGCTCATCATCATTTCCTGACTGTTTCCCCCTAAATGCCAGGCTTTGACTCTTCTGTCTTCAGGTTACTTCACATGCAGCTCCTTTTATTGAAGCCAGCCACCGCTTACCTACCTTCCCTCCATTTGATGCACTGGATGCTTGAAGCTTTCAGCTCCGGAGTCCCTGTCACACTCCTACTGCTACTCCTGAGATTATTCTTGGTGACTCCACTATCCTAAATGGTCCTTCTAACCCCATGGCTTCCTAGATTCTCAAGCTCCTCCCTCTAATAAACTTATCTTCCCTTCTCTTTCATTAATTACTCACATGGTCAGAGACCAGCCTTTATCATACCAACCACGTACACTTCTTGAAACTTCTGACTTTCTGACGTCCCTGGCTCTTGCCTCTGTTTTTTGGGGTCATTCCCTCCACAACATCAGGAACTGCAAATCCAGTGATCCTTCCCCAGGGTCTTTGCCCCTCCTCTCCTCTTTCCTCTTTCAAATCTGTATTTCATCATTCTACTCATTCCCCAGAGTGGACCCTCAAATCCTTCATTTCTCTTTGGCGCTGACCTCTCCCCTAGCGTGGTTACTGCTGCATCTCTGCAGCTGAGCACGACTGGAGAATAGCATGGCATTGTGCTTCCTGGTCTGTCTTTAATGTTCATGACCACTCCTCTTCCAAGCATCCATACTGCAGCCCCCAGTAATGCTCAATTCTCACAGCCCCTTTATGCTTCCACTTTTAAAGGGAGATTATTCTAGAAGACCATTTGAATATTACATGACTGCTCCCTATTCCTTAATCTTCCAAGACTTTTCCCTCATCACATTTTCATGTAATGAATTTGCTTATAATTTCATAGAGAAAATAGAAGGAATGTGAGAACAGTATCAGATGCTTCTCTCATACATTTACCTGTTTGCATCTATACTGAGTTCCCTTGATGCTGTGAGTAAAATATCCTAACTTTTTAAAGCCTTCCACACTTTTGCATGAGACATTACCCTGATTCCTTCAAAACAGCATGGTACTAGTACCAAAACAGAGACATAGACCAATGGAACAGAAATAGAGGCCTCAGAAGTAATGTCATACACCTACAACCATCTATCTTTGACACACCTTACAAAAACAAGCAACAGGGAAACGATTCTCGATTTAATAAATGGTGTTGGGAAAACTGGCTAGCCATGCGCAGAAAGCTGAAACTGGATCCCATTGTTACAACTTACCCAAAAATTAACTCCAGATGGATTAAATATTTAAACATAAAACACCATAAAAAACATAGAAGAAAATCTAGGCAATACCATTCAGGACATAGTCATGGACAAGGACTTCATGACTAAAACACCAAAAGCAATGGTAACAAAAACCAAAATAGATAAATGAGATTTAACTAAACTAAAGAGCTTCTGCACAGCAAAACAAATTATCATTTGAGTGAACCAGCAACCAATAGAATGGGAAAAAATTGTTGCGAACTACCCATCTGAGAAACGGCTAATATCCAGAATCTACAAAGAACTTAAATTTACAAGAAAAAAACAACCCCACCAAAAAGTGGACAAAAGATATGAACAGACACTTCTCAAAAGAAGACATTTATGCAGCCAACAAACATATGAAAAAACTGCTCATGATCACTGGTCATTAGAGAAATGCAAATCAAAACTGCACTGAGATACCACCTCAAGCCAGTTAGAATGGCGATCATTAAAAAATCAGGAGACAACAGATTTTTTATTTTTTCCTACTGTACCGGGGTAACAATAGAAATGTGACAGGGACTCTGGAGCTGAAACCATCAAGCTAGAGAGGATGTGGAGAAACAGAAACACTTTTACACTGTTGGCAGAAGTGTACATTAGTTTAACCATTCTGGAAGACAGTGTGACGATTCCTCAAGGATCTAGAACTAGAAATACCATTTGACCCAGCAATACCATTACTGGGTATATACCCAAAGTATTATAAATCATTCTGTTATAAAGACACATGCACACATATGTTTACTGTGGCACTGTTCACAACAGCAAAGACTTGGAACCAACCCAAATGTCCATCAATGATAGACTAGATACAGAAAATGAGGCACATATACACCATGGAATACTATGCAGCCATGAAAAAGGATGAGTTCATGTCCTTTGCAGGGACACGGATGAAGCTAGAAACCATCATTCTCAACAAATTAAAACAAGAACAGAAAACCAAACAGCACATGTTCTCACTTGTAAGTGGGTGCTGAATAATGAGAACACATGGACACAGGGAGGAAAACATCATATACCGGGGCCTGTCCGAGCGGTGGGAGAATAGGGGAGGGATAGCAAGGGCTGGGGTTTGGGAAGGGATAGCAGTAGGAGAGATCCCTTACGTAGATGACAGCACGATGGATGCAGCAAACTACCATGGCACATGTATACTTATGTAACAAACATGCATGTTCTACACATGTACCCCAGAACTTAAAGTATAATTAAAAAAAAAGAAAATTAAAAAAGGACATTACCCTAGTTACTGAAACATATTACTCAACCAATTTTCATTTCCTTATGAGACTACAAAGATGATATAATATCTGCTATGTTAAAAACAAAACAGTCAACCACAAACATTACTTTTCTCTTCATTTTCCCGTCTACCACTATTCCATGCCCTTCCATTTCATTTTAGAGCAAAACTCCCTGAAGGAAGTCTATACATGATCTCTCTAACTTCTCTCATCTAATTTTCTTTTGAGTCACCCCAGTAAGTGTTTCACACTTGCCATTCAATTCAAAAGGTCCTTGTCAAGGCCACCAAGGAGCTTCTCATGGTGAAATCCAATGAAAAATCACCTCTCCTCATTATTCCTGACTTAGTATCATTTGCCTGGGCTGGTCACTTCTTCCTGAAAGACTTGCTTGAGTTGGCTTCCAGGACAATATACACACCCAAAAGACTCTCCCTTTTCACCCGCTGGTCTTCTTGGTCTATGTCTATTCGTGTCCATCTTTCTAGAGTCTAAGCCCTAGACTAAATGTTATATTCTCTTTACCTCTTCTTGTCACTCTCTTCTTGTCTGTTGATGACCTCATCTTAACGCTGGCAACTCTGTTTATGTTTCCATCTTGATTCTCTCTCCTGAACTTCAATTTATATATCTAGCTGCTCAAACAGCACCTGCCCTTGGGTGTCTGATAGGTAATTTACATTTAACTTGCCTAAAATTGAACTCCTGATTCTCACATCCCCTAGCCCCACCCCAATTAACCCTAATTTTCTTTTTTTGAAGTGTCCTCTATTCTCAGAACCTTTGGAGTCATCCCTAAAACTTTTGCTTCTCAGGTCAACCTTTCAATTAGTAAACCATTATGCCATTAAATTAGCAAACTCTATTGGGTTTAAGGTTAAAATACATCCAGAATTAAACAAAAACACTCTATGCCAGAGCTTTTCACATGCTTTTACTACTTTAGGGGATGGTATTTCCCCAGAATTCCATGTGAATGTTTTCTTATCTTTTTTTCAGTGAAGAGTTTTCCTGAACACTATTTAATATTGAAATTTAACCTCTAGACTAACAATCCATATACTGCTCCCTTGGTATTTTATATTATCTATCACCCTATGATATGCTATAGGTGTATGCCATCTACCACCTTACGACATGCTATAGGTGAATGCCATCTACCACCTTACGACACGCTGTATGTTTCAATCATGTATTTATTTACGGTATGACTCTCTCCACTGGAATTAAGAGCCATGAGCACAGTGATTTTGTTCTATTTTGTTCAATGCTATATACGTATTCTTCAGAATACATAACAGATGTAGTCAATAAATATTTGTAAAGCAAAGGTAATTTTTGAGAAGCCAAATTATGTTTGAGACATATTGAGTGATACAATGATGGGAAGTTGGGTGCAAAAATTAAGTTTAATGAAGGTAATGTTTAATAATAAATATAAAAATTTTAAAACTCACTTGAATTTTTAACCTAGTAATGGCAAAACCTACAATTACTTTTGCACCAACAAAGTAGTAATAAGATATGAATTTATATTAAATACATTAATATTTATCTTGCATTATGTATATTAAACTTATCTTTATAATATTAATATTTAAATTTTATTTAGGTTTTTCTGCTTATGTTTAAGTTAATTTGGATAAAGCTTAGTATCATGAATAATACTATTAAATATAAATGACATTTGAATAGCTGTAAACAAGACTTGGAGCTAAATACATTCTGTGGCTACACATCAAGTGAGTCATAACAACAGCAGGCACTTACACTCTACCAGCTGCTCTTTCATGCACTTCACATTTAATTCACTCATCGAATTTTTACAAAGAGGACATGATGTCAATAATCATATTATGATTATCCTCTTTAGGAAATATGGAAACTGAGGCACAAGAGGACTAGTCATTTTCTCAAGGCTAAATACTAAGTAATAAAACTGAGATTTGAACTAGCATGTCATGACTACGCAAGATGCGTTCTCAAATCAATACTGCATTGATGGTACAGTATTCGGAAAAGAGAATTTTAGGCTATTGCCTCAGTACTAATTCTTTCACATCTGAAAAGTATTCTTCCTTCCTAGAATCCATATAAACTCTTTGTCAACACAATGTATTTTATTCAAAGGAGACTAACCAGTGATTTTGAATAAACTGGGAATACTTAGCTTAGAAAAGGGAAATCAATACTTTCAGGGATCATTTTTATAGTTTGTTACTAGAGAGTTTCTCTGAACGTGTAGAGCACTGACAAGAAAAGAAAATCTCAGGCCAATATTCATGATGAACATAGATGCAATAATCTTCAATAAAATACTGCCAAACGAATTGCCACAGCACATCATAAAGCTTATCCATCATGATCAAGTAGGCTTCATCTCAGGGATGCAAGGCTGGTTCAACATAAGCAAGTCCATAAATGTAATCCACCACATAAACAGAACCAAAGACAAAAACCACATGATTATCTCAAAAGACGCAGAGAAGAACTTTGACAACATTCAACAGCCCTTTATGCTAAGAACTCTCAATAAAATAGGTATTGATGAAATGCGTCTCAAAACAATAAAAGATATTAATGACAAACCCACAGCTAATATCATACTGAATGGGCAAAAACTGGAAGCACTCCTCTTGAAATCTGGCGCTAGACAAAGATGCCCTCTCTCACAATTCCTATTCAATATAGTACTGGAAATTCTAGCCAGAGCAATGAGGAAAGAAAAAGAAATAAAGAGTATTCAGTTAGGAAAGGAAGAAGTCAAATTGTCTCTATTTGCAGATGACATGATTGTATATTTAGAAGACCCCATCATCTCAGCCCAAAATCTCCTGAGACTGATAACCAACTTCAGCAAACTCTCAGAATACAAAATCCATGTGCAGAAATCACAAGCATTCCTACATACCAATAACAGACTTAAACAGAGCCAAATCAAGAACAAACTGCCATTCACAATTGTGACAAAGAGAATAAAATACCTAGAAATACAACTAACAAAGAATGTAAAGGATCTCCCAAGGAGAACTACAAACCACTGCTCAAGGAAATAAGAGAGGACACAAACAGATGGAAAAACATTCAATGCTCATGGTTAGAAAGAATCAATACTGTGAAAATGGCAGTATTGCCCAAAGTAATCTATAGATTCAATGCTATCCCCATCAAACTACCTACGAATCTCTTCAGAGAACTGGAAAATACCACCATAAACTTCATATGAAACCAAAAGAGAGCCTGCGTAGACAAGTGAATTCCAAGCAAAAAGAACAATGCTGGAGGCATGACGCTACCTGACTTCAAACTATACTACAAGGCTACAGTAATCAAAACAGCATGGTACTGGTACCAAAACAGAGATATAGAACAATGAAACAGAACAGAGGCCTCGGAGGCAATGGGCCACATCTACAACTATCTGATCTTTGACAAATCTGACAAATACAAGCAATGGGGAAAGGAGTCCCTGTTTAATAAATGGCGTTGCGAAAACTGGCTGGCCATGCTCAGAAAGCTGAAACTGGACCCCTTTCTGACACCTTACACTAAAATTAACTCCAGATGGATTAAAGACTTAAACGTAAGACCTAAGACCATAAAAACCCTAGAAGAAAACCTAGGCAAAACCATTCAGGACATAGGCATAGGCAAGGACTTCATGACTGAAACACCAAAAGCAATGGCAACAAAAGCCAAAATAGACAAATGGAATCTAATTAAACTCCAGAGCTTCTGTACAGCAAAAGAAACAGTCATTAGAGTGAATCAGCAACCAACAGAATGGGAAAAAATTTTTGCAATCTACCCACCTGACAAAGGGCTAATATCCGGAATCTACAAAGAACTAAAACAGATTTACAAGAAAACAAACAAACAAACCCATTCAAAAGTAGGTGAAGCATACGAACAGACACTTTTCAAAAGAAGACATATATGAGGCCAAAAACATATGAAAAAACGCTCATCATCACTGCTCATTAGGGAAATGCAAATCAAAACTGCACTGAGATACCATCTCACTCTAGTTAGAATGGCAATCATTAAAAAATCTGGAGACAACAGGCTGGAAAGGATGTGGAGAAATAGGAATACTTTTACACTGTTGGTGGGAGTGTAAATTAGTTCAGCCATTGTGGAAGACAGTGTGGCAATTCCTCAAGGACCTAGAAATAGAAATTCCATTTGACCCAGCAATCTCATTACTGGGTATATACCCAAAGGATTATAAATCATTCTATTATAAAGACACAGGCACAGGTATGCTCATAGCGCACTGTTTACAATAGCAAAGACCTGGAACCAACCCAAATGCCCATTGATGATAGACTGGACAGGGAAAATGTGGTGCATACACCATGGAATACTATGCAGTCATAAAAAATGATGAGTTCATGTCCTTTGTAGGACATGGATGAATCTGGAAACCATCCTTCTCAGCAAACTGACACAAGAACAGAAAACCAAACACCACATGTTCTCACTTATAGGTGGGTGTTGAACAACGAGAACACATGGACACAGAAAGGGGAGCATCACACAATGGGGTCTGTTGGGGGGGAGCAGGGGAGGGACAGTGGGGGTAGGGAGTTGGGGAGGGATAACATGGGGAGAAATGCCAGATATAAGTGATGGGGATGGAGGCAGCAAACCACATTGCCATGTATGTACCTATGCAACAATTCTGCATGTTTTCTACATGTACCCCAGAACCCAAAATGCAATAAAATATATATATAAATAAATTAGGTTAAAAAAAACGAAAAGAGAAGTCAAAAAAGGAAAATGATACTATCTTAGCACAGCAAAAAGAACTTCCATCTAGTTTTATGCTCAATTTTTTTTTCCTTCTCAAATTTTCTTAGAAATGGTTTTAGATTCTGGCACAAATTGCTTGTTAGCTATGTGAACATAAGCGGGTTGCTTTACCTCAGCTGTCAATCATAAAATGAAGATTTTAATGCCCATCTATAGTTGTGTGGTTGAAAGAGTAAAGTGAGGTCATGTGCAACACCTAACACAGCAATTTAACAAAAAATTCTAAGTGCCATGAAACTGTCATCACGGATTCAGAAATATACTATACAAAACATCAATGTGTTTGTTGAGGATCAAAATGAAAAACAAGGTTTTGCACAGCACTGTATTATCCATGCGTGAGACACATTGCTCATTGCTAACCTCCATATGACACCTTATGTCTGTTGCTTCTTATGAAACCATGTTTGAAGTTAGCGCAGTACCAGACACCCCAGAAACACTTGAAGCTATATTTGAGTTCAGCGAGTGATTTTATACAAATGCCCTGAAGCAGAGCCTCCAAGACATGCCTTAGAAGCTTTCTACTCAGTATTTTAGAAACGCATGTGGTTATTTTTGGTCAATCCTAAGTAATATTTGCTCCAAGGAGCATCTTCTTTCCTTTAATTAGCATTCTGAGTAATGCCTTATGTTCTGATAGCCTGTCCTGTAACAGGCATGACTGTGAGGAGTGAGAGGGCAATTCATTCAGACCAGCTTCTGTTAGAACTGGCTACTGGAAACAATGCCAGCAGTTTTATTTTTGGTCTATTAGTAAAATGACAGCACTAATTCATTTCACAGCAAAACCAAACAGCTGTCAGATGGCAGTGAGCATAATGGTACACACATTAGAATTTAGATATGCTGAGTAGGATTTTTCCACTGGTACCGCATCCTACTGTAATGAGCTCCAAGTCCCCCCAAATGGGCCAAGTGACTCTCCTGGTTCATTTGCCCCCTGGAATAGTGCAATTCAAACAAATCGCGCTCTTTGCAATTGGGCTTCCAGTTGTGAATTCAACACACTCAAAATGACACAATTTAGGGGAATATAAATGACAATTAGATGATTCACGAAACTCAACTTTTTCTTCCCAACCTCATAAAAACAATTTCTTAAGGACCACAAATTTCTGATAGGTCTTCTACTCATCACCCTCTGGGCAATAAATAGATGGGCACAAGGGCTTTGATTAGCTGGCACTAAGTTTCATTCTAAGAAGTTTAAGGAGCACATCATCCTGTCTTCTGCAGGCATATGACCTTTGAGATGGGTAAGACATCCACACCCAGGAAAGTGACAGAAGGCTGGGATTGGCCACATAGCAGGAAACACAGACACTCCTCCTGGCTATGCCTTACACAAAAACTGCACACAGAAAATGTTAACAAGCTTGTGATGTCCAAATGATGCCAGAGAATATATTGTTTTTCCACTAAGAAAAAATTAATTTACTAGAATTCCTGAGTCATCTGATGTTTGATGAAGGTGAATAACAAAGTTGTCCTGTCATTTACTGCAAAGCTACTCAGTGGCCACTATTAATACAGCTCCTACTGAGGGCCACTTACTTTTTCTATTGTGCATTGAGAAAGTAGGTTAAATAATAAGGCCAAGCTGACCTAGAAGACAAGAATATCTTGTTTCCTAAAGAAGACAAATGTTCTCACTTTTGGGTTGGGATTCCACACTGTGGCTATGGGTCACCTGTCTTTGTAAATAAAGATTTATTGAAACACAGCCATGCTCACTCAAGTGTTATCTATGGTGCTTTCACACTGTAGCAGCAGATTTGCTTAGTTACCACAGGCACCAGTTGAGCAGCAAAGCCAAAAATATTTAACTCTGGCCCTTTATCAAAAAAGTTTGCCAGTCCTCTTTAGAGTGAGCACCCCTGAATTCCAGCTCTTCTATGCCACAGGATGTCAATGGAACACTTAAAAAAATGATCGTATCTTTTAGTGTAACTTCAGAGGAATAAAATCCCTGCTATAATACGTATGGGATGAAATGAAAACATACATAATAGCATTTTTTTTTAAAAACGGTCAATTGTTACCACGAGTATGGTTTAACAGGCTATAAGGTATCTTGTATTAAGGTTGCTGAAAATGGAAACAATTAAATTAAATGCGGTTAAAACAAATCAAAAGTATGTTGTAAAATGTTAATATTACATATAATATTGTAAGGCAATAAATTTCCCTGTACTGTGTTGCATTTTTACAGTGTTTCAATTCAGACTATAGATATGTTATGCTAATTTTATATAGTAATTTATCAATAAAATGATATCTCACTGAAATTTCCAGGAATTTTAGTGTTAACTTGTATCACAGTGAACTCCAATATACTTAATTAGTGTTCTTGTCTTTGTGAACTCAATATATATATATAAATTTGTTATCACTATACTCATAAAAAGCTGTAGTTTTTCCATGATTCACGCATCTCAGCATTCATTTAAAAAAATTCAAGTAAATACATAAATTTTGATATGTCAGTATTGTAGCATATGGCAAGGTTTTGAGCAAGTGTGAAAGTCTCAAAAAATGAAAAATCAGATGTGCAATGTTGAAAGCTCATCTTTATGAGTTAAGATGGATAACACATCCAAAGCTGAAATGTGTTCAGCATCTTATTCCTGCACAGATTCACCCATTTGTTATCCTCCTACACCCAGCACAATCACAGGAGAAAACGGAAAGTCCCCACACACCAGCTGTCCACTTACTCACCCTCCTCCCCTTCCCAAATGTAGCTTTCCATTCCATTATTCTAATATTTAAAAGCATGTTTTACAAAAAATATATGCTTGATTGGAAAAACAAAATGGAAGCTTAGAAGATACATTTGACTAAAATGACTACAACGCTTAGTCAGATGTATACAAATCAGTGTTACACGCTGACAGCCCCCAGACTGCCATTTCTCCTTCGGGGATGGTGGTGTTGCCCTCTCCCCAGAGGGTATGAAAGAATAGAAGGTTATATTATTAAAGAAACAGTGTCAAAAATGTCTTTGAGGAAGTTACTTAAGGCAAACTGGGAAGCTATCTGGAAAGGGCGTATCATCCTCTACCGTCAAGGAAAAGGTATTTTAACATACTAAAGAAGGATTCTCCATGATGAGATTTTAAAGAAAAGAACTGGGAGAATACAATTAATTGCATGAATTATTAACTATCTCTTGTGGCTTAATTTTACTTCTATATCACATGCTTCTTATTAATTCTTGGACACAATCAAAGATTCTCCTATTTAGGTTTATATTACTCTGATTTGCACAAAGGAATGAAATGTGAAAGAGACAATTAAATAAGAAATATCGGATAATGGAAAATATACTCTATATGACACCTTTTCAAGTGGATCAATGAAATCAATAGTTCATTTTGTTGAAACCAAGAATAAGTCCATAGGTGACCGGCTCTCAGAATATGAACTTTGTAGAGGTCAACGGTGTATCTATTGTTCAGGTGAGGCTATCGATTGCCATTTTCTGGCTCCGTTTAAAGAAAATAAATGCACAATAAAGGTGGAAACTTTTTAGACAAAGATATACATTGAAAAATATACTTAGATTTAGAAACATAGACGCTTGTTTGATCCTCAGTAAACCATCAACCTTAGGTAGCAAGAACATCAAAAATAATAAATTTACATGTTGCAGTCAAATTCAGAAACGGAGATAAACTATGAATTCTTTGTAGACTGATTTAAGAACTCTACAAATAAAACAAATATTTGTATCACTTTTTGTCATTTGGGTGCACATTTGGCATTGAATTTATTGGATAGCAGATAGAAGTTTTTTAAAGCTTAGCATCTACATTAATTATATTGAATGTACTATACCTATCTTTTACAAAATGACTTTCAAAGGGCAAATTAAAAAAAATGATCTACAAAATAAAATGAATTTGATTTATGAAACTATAATATAATTTTGCTGTAATTTAAATACTTAATGTTTATTTCCAGTGTTCTTGGCTTTAAGTCAATGTATGTCAATGTTTTTCTTCTCTTAATCCAAATCTATATCATTCTTTCACATCTTCTCCTGGAATTGCCTCAAACTAACAAAAGATAATCTACCCTTTCTCAGTGAATTTTACCCCATACTCCTAAGTCATTTTAGAGCAGAAAGAAACAAAACAAAAGCAAGAATGCCTATGTACATGAACTGATATTTGAGAACCTTAAAAATGTCATCCGAACCAAAATACATAACTTTCCAGCTTGTCATAAATTCAGAACATGCCACTCAACACTCCAGCAGGGGTGAATTTGTTCTCTGCACTCTGACTTCGAAAAATATAGATTCATCATTATTCGACTACTTTTTCTTTCTTTTTTTTTTTTTTTTAAACACATAAACCAGATAAAGAGACAAAGCATAGAGAAGGAGAAGGTGGAACAGAAGTAGACAGAAGGTGGGCTTCCCAAGAATCAGATGGCAAAGAGAACAAAATGAGGGGGGCATAAGTGTTGCAGGAGAATGTAATCTCATACATAACTTGGAAGAGAGAACTGTACTGGGTATTCTTTGAGGCCATCTTCTAGGCCAATCTAGGTCAAATGGAAGAAGAAACTAAAAGTTTTCTAAACCAGATACTGAGCCCAGCAGTTTAGATCACCAATTCTGTAAGCCTCATGACAACTCTCTAAAGTAGGTACCATTTTTCATTTTACAAGTGAAAACAAGTTGAGGTAATGAGGGCTTAGTCACCAGCACAACAGTCACACTCACAGTGACTGAG
This sequence comes from Alouatta palliata, assembly GCA_004027835.1. Taxonomy (NCBI): domain Eukaryota; kingdom Metazoa; phylum Chordata; class Mammalia; order Primates; family Atelidae; genus Alouatta; species Alouatta palliata. The sequence continues at coordinate 70,544 of PVKV010007707.1, forward strand.
AAACAGGATTGAACCGACATCTCAGAATCCACAGCCATATCCACGTGTAAACAATTAAATTAATTTACCCTAAAACTTTGCATTTTTAGTGTCCCAATAGGATATAGCCAATATTTGATGGTGTTTAAACAGAAAGTCATCTAATTTCTAGTTACTATAAAAGAAAGATAGACTATGAAAAATCATGCAGTCTCATTTTTGCTTATTAAAGTTCCTTTTAAATAATGACCAATTGTTTGGTTTTCAATCATTTTCTGAGATTACATATTATCAAATGTAATTATGCATACAAACTTGGAGAAAGTTACCTCTGACACAAGAGAGTATTGGGAAAAAATCTATAAAAAACTCCTGGGAGAGAAGTGGGTACAGAGAATACAATATAAATTATGATTAAGATGCAAAATATTAAGAAATGCAAGTGGAATAACTTATGAGTTAGGAATCCCCTCTGCAGTGCTTTTGATATGGTTTGTCTCCACCAAAACTTATGTTGAAATTTAACTGTCAATGAAATAAGGTTGGGAGGTGGGGGCCTTAGAGGCGATTAGGTCAATAAGATCAGTGAATGTCTTTCTCTCCAGACTAGATTTGTTCTAGCAGGACTAGGTTAGCTCTTAAAACAGTGGACTGTTATGAAGTGAGGTTGGCCCTGTGTCTCACCCCTTCTGCATGCATGCTTCTCCTTTTGCTTCTCCACCATGTGATGCCACTCTCCCTCACCCCCGTTATGAGGCATCCCAAGGCCCTCTCCCAGAGTGACCACCTGATCTTCAACCTCCCAACCTCCATAACCATGAGATACACCTCTTTCATTTATAACTTACCCAGTCTCAAGTAATATGGCAACACAAAATGAACTAGGAAACCCGTCAAGTACAAATATTAATATATAGTCACTGAAAAACTATTCTGAAACTGACTCTTCTATGGAATTGCCTTGCCCTTTACTATATTCCTTTTAGACAAGTGACTATTTCTGTGAGTAGATTTCTAACAAGAACATCTTGTTTTCTCTTTAAAAAAAAAATCAGCTACGGTGCTGGTTTTAGTATTCATTAACTTAACCATTTGAAAAAAATACATAGTGAGGGAATTTTAATTACTTGGTTCTATATTTCATTCAAATTTTTAATTAAGAGCTAGAGATTCACTTAACAATATTAATTTCCACATCATCATCAGACATTTCTTACTCTATAATCTTCATTATTTAATTTTTTCTGTGCTCATTGCAATGAGCTGAATAACAGTTATTTGGAAAAAAATACAGCAATCCCTTTTTCCGGTCGTTCCATTCTTCTCAAAAGTTATTTTCACAATTCACATATTCTCCTACACTTTTCTGAACGCTCATGAAAGCATACATATGTATGCTATGTATTTGTACATACAAACATATAAGAATGCACACATATGTGCACAGTCACATATCCATGCAAGTATTTTTATTTATATCTTTACCAAAATGGAATCCTATTGCATTTTCTCACTTTAATGTACCATGCACATCTCCTGAGATCAATACATACAGGACTTAAAGGAATTATTTTTAGTAGTACTAGAACTTTAAAGAAAATGTTTTCTTATGATGCTTGAGGGAAAATACACAGCAACATAGCAAGGAGTATGTGAGTGTGTGTGCGTGTGTGTATGTGTAGCCAGGGCAAATGATTACCTAAATATCTCAATGTACCTCTGATACAGTTTGGATATTTCTCAATGTGCAAACCTCATATTGAATTGTAATCTCCAAAATTGGAGGTGGGGCCTGGTAGGAGGTGATAAGATCATGAGGGGTGGATTTCTCAGGAATAGTTTAGCATCATCCCCTTGGACACAATGAAAAAGGTTCACGGAAAGTTAACTGAAAAGTGCATGGCACCTCTCACTCCTTATCTTGCTTCTGCTTTTGCCTTGTGTTGCACAAGCTCCTCCACTGCCTTCCACCATGACTGGAAGCTTCCTGAGACCTCACCAGAAGCCCGGCAGATGCCAAGGCCATGCTTCCTGTCCAGCCTGCAGAACCATGAGCCAATTACACCCATTTTCTTTGTAAATTACCCAGTCTCCAGTATTTCTTTATATTAATACAAGAATGGGCTAATATGGCCTCACAAATGGAGTTTCTCTTAATGAATATGCAGTGATCTCTTTCAATTGAATCAGAAACTAGATTCTGTGATGCTGAGAGAATATTCATTGTCAGGGTTAAATACATGTTAATTAAGTTCACATAACCAACATATAAAGACAAAGTGTAAAATAAAGCCTACAGGAATTAGACTATTTACACTGATATGACAGTTTTTTGTTTTTGTTTTTCATTTTTAAATCACCCTAGGCCTATATGTGAAGGCAAACTGTAATGGAAGGATGCCTGCTTGAACAAGGAATTCAGAACAAGAAAAAATAAGACATAAGATAACTAACAACAATCAGATAAAAGAAAGGCTGATGCCTCAGGTTAATAGGGTTTATACTACCAATGGACAGAGGCCATTTTTATCTTTTCATTAGTTATGAAATTTGTGACAACTTGAAGTCTATAAAATATTCTTCCAGAAAAACACACAAAGTTGGGCATACATTTTCACAGCTTCATAGACAGAGATATTTCATGACCCTAAAAAACTAAGAAAGTTAGATCTATGGAATACGGATAGCCTCACAGTGGACCAGAATAATTAGAGTTAACACCCTACTTTCACACACATTCCAGGGAAGGTTGTTGAGTTGACTGTAACCATCAAACCATCAGGGTACAACTGTGAGCTGGCTAAGGTTTCCCTTCCTTGAGGCTGATCCTAAATGAGGCACATTCTCCTTGAGCAATGCGATGTTACAAGGTTCATGGGGCTTCCCAGACCAACGCTATCATTCATTCTTTTATCAGACACATTAGAAGTTACAGGTAGCATGCAAGCCGTGGCTACATTTGTTTCTTTACTGCAGTTCAGCATCTCTCTCCTTATCATTTGTTGTATTTTCAGAGTGCAATTATATCTCTGCTACATCCCTGCTTTTAGAAGATGTTAGTGTTGATGTACTCAAAGCAATAATTATTTTCTTTTAAAAAATTATTTTATCATAGCAAGAATGCTTAGTATGAGATCTATCCAAATAACAAATGTTTAACTGCACAAGACAGTATTGTTGAGTATACATGCAATGGTGTACCACTGATCCCTAGAACTTACCCAGTGAATATTTTCAAATGTCATTTAATCAAGTTTGATTAGTGGTTCTAATACAGCTAGTGTTCAAAACCCCTGCAAATGGAGGACAAAGGAGAGATTGCATAAGATTCTGGCAACTAAGCCTTGAGACAGCTAAGGTGAGGACCCTAGTTCTACACAGTACGAAATGAGGAAGGAGTGTGTTTGCAGAAAGGATACCAGGGTTTACCAGTCTAAGTTACCTAACTACCTCAGAGGAAAGTAAGTATGGAAATGTTGCATTTGTTTCAAGCTCTATAATTGTTATAAATCTAAAACAGTGTTCCAGTGTGGGCTAATGGAGAGCCAGCTGCTGCTCCCGCACTAGCACCTTTTTGAAAAAGAAGCATTTCTATTCTGCCAGGTGCATCATGCATGCTGCACGCTTTAATTCAGGTGGAGTTTAGGTAATCACTTCAAGGGAGAAATAAATCAGTGCTGACATTCTAAATAAAGCTTTGAGCTTGAAGGGTAATAATCTAGCTGCTCTTTTTAAATCCAGATCCATAGGTGTTAAAGGAAAGAAAATTCTCCTTGAAGGATGTGTCAGAGGAAAATGCCACATGTATTCAGCCAACAGAGGGACACCCTGGTAACAGGAAGCCCTGCCCACCCTTAGCATTAATTACTTCCTGAAACCTGAAGAAAAGGTCTCTGTGGCAGCCAAGATTCACTTTTCTCTGGTGAAAATTCCAAGAATATATGAAAGTGTTGGCCATTTTCTTCCATAAAATCAATGTTCAATGGATTAATCAATACTACTGACTCATTTTCTGTTTGTGAGGATTCCATTTCATGTCCTGTACTCAGCAAAAATTTTAAGAGGATGTGCTTATCCACAGTTTGGAAGCCGTAAACTATGATCCATATTGTGGATCTTATAATCTCCTTATCTTTAAATCAGTTCAGTGATTCTTTTTTTTTTTTTTTTTTTTAAGAAACTTCTACATGAGTGGGTGTGTCCACTAGAGAGAAAATCAGATTCAATTTTTCAATTGCAATACTTACTGGTAGTTTTCCTTTTAGGTTTTGAGGAAAGGAATATGAACTACTAGATGAAATTAAGTTAGGGGTAAGCGTCGATTTTTATCAAAAATATTTTTGAATATTTCTCATGGGCCAAGTGTCAAGGATTCAAATTTTCCTTAGATTATTGCCCTCAAGGGTACAAAGAGAAATGGCCCACACACAGAGCAGGCATATTAGGTGCCACCTACTGGCTTCCATGAAGTACTGTGAGAATTCAGAACTCATTTAATCCATGTGCTGTCTTCTGCCTGCATGCATTTTGGGACAATATAACTATCACTTAAAAGCGAAAAGGTGATCAACTGTCACATAGAAGCATATGCAAACAAAAATGCTATACTGTATTTCATCCTCCAGCGAAAGTAATCCAGGCTTTTTGTAAAGGATCTCACAGAGTAAGTTTTCTATTGCAAGGCTAAAACAACATAAACTCAACTTCCTAAGCTCAAGATAGGGCAGAAGGGCTCAGCTCCAGGCTCTCTGAGCTCCAAAGAACCCAGGCTCAGGATCATCTCCCTTTGCTCCCCACTAAACTCAGCCTCCGTCAACTCCGCCTGGCTTCTGTCCCCTCTTCCTGTAAACCACACTGCTGAGCCTTCTCTAAGACGGCATCTGTTTACCTTCATACGTCTGCAGGTGTTCCTTCTCACCCAAAGATCCTTCTATTGTCTGTCTTCCTTGAGAGCTTCTATTCAGGGTCTGGCACAAAGTAGGCATTTAGCACATGTGCTTTAAGAACACGCCCTTCAGGCCGTGGCCCAAGTGTCCACTCTGTGATGGTCTCTACCTGGCCCACATAAACCTGGTCTTTCCCTTCCTCTTTTGCCCTCTCTTGTAAAGCCAGCATGACTACTGAGTCACACCACATTACACTAATATTCTCTTGGATTGTTTCATTCTTCTCCACTAGTCACTTAGAATAAAAACTGTTCATCTCATCTCTGTATTCCTGCAACTTAACTCAGTATTGTGTCTCTGGTAGAGGCGTCATGAATGCTGAGTAAATAAATGAGAGAAGAAATGAATGAGCAAATATGTGTATCTACTTATAGTGTGTGCATACGTAAGTATAGACAGCCACATGTATGGGAACACATGTATAGATGTGTGCATTTTTGAGTGTATATTTGTGTATGTGTGTTTACATAAACTTAAATATAAAAGAGGAAACAGCAGGTGTTTAAGGATTGCAGCTTCTGTGATACGTAGACATGTGGATAATTTCTGCTTTCATTACCTAGCAGCTGTTGGATCTTGGGAAGCTAAAATACTGTAGTTTACTACTTCACTTTCTCTATCTGATAGGTCACCTTACTTCACTTAGACAATTTCTGTTAAGATTTAATAAGAAAAGTCAGGTATGAGCTTTACACTGTCCACGTCATGTCTGTCTGTCTGTTTGTCTGTCTACCTACCTACCTACCAACCAACAAATCTAACTACCTAACCATCCAACCATTCTCTATCTGTCTACCTACACATCTATCCATTTTAAATCCAACCATATATATCCATCTATCTACCATCTGTCTACCAACACTATCATCCATTTTTCATCATCCATCCATCTACCTATCTATTCACATGCACTTTAATGAGTAGAACACAATGTTATAACTGACAGAATGATTTTAAGACAAAAACAAACATAAAAGAATTCCTTTAGATTTCATTGAGTTTCTTAGACCATGTTCATGGGGAAATGTTTTTCCCACTCCAACCAATAAGCTATTTTATTTATATGAAAAACAGTTTTCTGCCATAAGCACAATTTTGCTATTTAGTATTATTGAATTTCTCCTCACTGTACCTCCAGTATTTACTCATTAAAATATCTGATACTTTCAGATTCTTAGAGATTTTATGCATAACATTTAAAACAAATTTATTTACAGACGGCCGCTTGTGAAGCTGAGGCAAATGTTGAATATGTAAAATTAGTACATTATAATTAACATGTGACACGTGTTTGCGTTTAACTATTTTCTCCTTTTCAACTACCATATCAGTCATGATATTTAAAGGAATCTTAATACAAATAGGTTCCTACCATTCTTATCAGCTTTGTTTTAATCAATAATCCAATTTAACTTTTCTTCTGCCTTGTCAATTTTATTATAACTATCTGTACCAAAATGCATAATTTCATTCAGATTTATTTCAAAATCCTGCCATCTCATGAATAAAGCTTTTGCCGATTGTTACAAAAAAAAATTGTGTCCAATCTATAGAATTGTCTTACGCTGTGGAGAAATGTTCTATACAAAGCAAGTGTTGATTCTAGTTAATAAATATGGGAGTCACTATTATGATTCAGAGTTGGTACTTTCTATTCAAAAACAAGTTGTATTATGTAAAAAAATTTTCTGCAAGCTACTACATCATAAAGAATATAACTTAAAAAAAACTTTACAAAAAGAACTAAAAAGTCAACCTGAACTACAGTATATAATTCATGAAAGCAAGATTTTAAAAATATAACCAGTATTTAAATTATTGAAGTCCCTGTATGAAGATTTTACCAAATAGTTTATAAAACCTTTGAAATGACATTCATAATATGTGCACTGAAATTGGTAAAAAGAAAAATACATATTTAGACTTTAGAACCAAAATAACAAACATTTTGAGTCCAAGAGTTTTGATAACAGATTCACTCATGTTTCCAATCTTTAGCTTACATTTTTACTAATAAGAAAAACCATTATAAAAGAGATGAATTCCTTTTTAAAACCTAAAGAGAAAAAAAAAAAAAAAAAACATAAAAGTCCATCAGCGTGAGAGGCTCTCTGGGGTGCAGTTTTTAGATAACTGTACACTGCCCAGTCCGTATGTTTTCTTCAGTGTCCTCAAGTCTAATACTTGTCAGTCTTTTTGTCATGTCAATTTTCTGACCTTCTAATGTTTTTCTTCAAACAAAAGTAAGCATGGTGACAAAATAATATTTTCTTAATATTTAAGATTTTGATAATAGAAGACAGAAATATACAAATATACGAAATTTATACATAGAAATTCAAAATGGGGCACATGTAGTAATAGTAATCTCTCTTGTTGTAAATTATATGTAATCCTAATATTTTCTGTTAGAAACTTAACAGTTATGCAAATTTGTTGGTTTGCAACGAAAACTAATGTCCAAGTATAGAACTAGCAAGTAAAATCTTACAAGAACACTGTATTAAGTTAGTAACTATAATTTTATTCCATATTTAGCAATTAAAAACTGGTTAATTTTAATCTATACACTTGATTGCTAAGACTAGCTAAGGTCTATATTCAGAAAGTAATATACTGTAAATAATCACTGTTATTTTAAGTTTTGTCAATGTTCCCATTAGATTTCCTGAGTTAAATTCAATGACTGAACATGTTAATTACAATATTTTAATTTATTGTTTCCATACTCATTTTGTAGCTTAATATTTCTATTTATGAATAATAACTTATATAAATAATGCCATTTCCAAAATACTGACAGAAAACACTTGAGTTCAGTGTCCAGATTCTGTGTGTTTCCAAGGTGATCATGTTTACACAGCTCTTAGAAGTTTGGAAGACTTTTCTCATTTCAAGCCAGTCAATTTCAATTACAAATTTATACAGCACTCCGGTATTACTACCTAATTCTAGTTTTAATTGAAAGAAAATAATATGACTTTATTTTACCATAATAGCTCATTTTATATCTAAATCCAGTTACCTTTACAGGTCTTAGATAATACATCAATATTTTATTCTATTATTTGACTCATACAAATTATTGATGGGTCAAATAATAGGATACCTGGGCAGTCTCTTCAATATAAAAATTAACAGGAAAGAAGGAAATCTGAGTCATCAGAAAAATAAATTTGTAATTCTAAAGCAACTCGAGATATTTTTCTGACCACTATAATTGATCCTGCTTCACATATACATATGAATAGGTATATTGGCTTATTTTATACACTCATAATAAAGTCCCATGACATTGCATTAGTAAGTTACAGTTGCCTAAAGTTTATGGCTAAAGTGTTTCTTACTTGCAATAAAAATTGCTATTAAAGCTCTCCTTTCCTCTAGATCAATTCTCTTTTTTTTTAATCTCCCACTTAAGACTAGAATTGATAATTTTTTTCCAGATAATACATACTCATTTTTGCAGGAGACCTTAAAGCTAACTAATAAATAATTTTCACATATAGATATTAAATAATAGATACAATTTTGGTTTAGCCAACAGCATCTTTTTAACAGGTTTTTTTCTTTAAATATAGGTTCATCTTTACTTGTAAACATCAGACTATAGTATCACCATTTAAAGTCTGAATATCAAAAAAGATTTTCTACATAGCCACATTAAAAAATAAATACAGGTAACTTATGGCCCATTCCATTTTCTAGTAAGTTTTTCAGTTGGTCTTTTGGAGTAACACAGAAATACTTTTCCAACACAGACAATCTTGCCCTGTATGTTTTATTATACCATCATGACCATCAGTAAAGCCAACAACAACCAAGAAACATATGATAGAATTATTCATGTGGCAATCTCTCAGCAGCAACAGAGTTTTCACAACATTAATTCTGGGAACCTAGTAACACCTGGTTTCAACTCTCAACTTTATCAGGAGGTGGGGGGAAATTGCCAAGTTTTCTAAAATGTGGAAGCATTATCTATGTTCTGAACAAATATCGTATGTTAATTGGACAAAGTATGTTTCGCATAGAGCTGGTATGGACTGCTTTAGAGATGTTTCTGAAATATTCTAAAAAAAATGAAGTTATAGGAAATTAGGGTTTGTATGAAGTGACACATTGATAAAATCAAAACCGAAAGCTAGTAACGTCCATTGATCTGAAATTGGTCTGTTGCTTTCCAAAGATTAACTCATTCCTTGATAGTAACATACTTAAAGGTGACAGACTCTTTTCAGCCACTGATGCTGGCTTATGCACAAATGCCATGGCTTCCAAGACACTAGAGGTGGAATCACCGCACACCATTCTCAGCATGATTCCACACATACTTTTAACTGAAAGGATAAACTTGTTTGTTCCTATGTCTCTGCAAAGAGAATCTACCCTTTTATTTTCTGATAATTTCACTACAGACAAACTCATCTGCACAAATCACAAGCAGATTTTAACTTTCCACAAAACATCATTTTTGCCCAACGAGCATTCCCAATAAGAATATAAACTTGCGACTTAGCATACAACGACATCCAAAGTAAACAATGTGTGTTGTAAATAGGGTTGGTTTATACCTCTATCCATAGATTGCTTTTTAAGTTTACAGACTTCAGAGTTTGTGTTAAAGACAATAGCTCTTGTATTACATGTAACACAAAATTTAAAATCTCTAGCAAAACAATACTAAGGTAGACACGCCTCAGCCTTTGAAGTATTACTAGTTCAATTTCTTAAAACCTAATACTTAAAAAGACAATTTCCTTTTCCAAAGTTCTATCTCTGCTTTTTAAAAAAATTCTGCCAAAAGCTATTTTAATAATGATAGCAATATCCCAAAGGTATCTAGGCGCACATCTAAAGACACGAAAACAAATAAAATCCCTATGCCTTGTATGATCAAACAACAGTAAAAACAAATTAATTTTTTCTATTAAAAATTTCACCTATGACAACAAAATCTCATTTAATGAAATTTCCTTTACTCATGCACTATCAATATAATTGTCCAACCAAAAAGTTAATAAAAATGTTTCTGCATTAAAAATAAACTCTTCACTGTATAAGAGGACCAAAAGTTTGTATTCAAACATCCCAAAACATATTCACTACAAATCAATAAAAAGAAAATCCAAACAAGAAGTTTCACCGATAAGCAAAAAGAGCTGATAACATGTTTTGGGCTGGAAAGTTTGGCGATTCTAACAGTGCTACCCAATGCCAGTGTATTAAACAGAAGCCAAATGTTTATCTCACAAAACGACCTGTGACATAGCAACATACTTTTTAATTGTTCATCCAGAGTAGCATGTACTTGATCATTTGAACAGTGAGTACTTGTGCAAAACGCAACACATCTCCTACCTTCATATAACGCTTTGAAGCCTTGGGCACTCACAGCGAAGTCTGTCGTGAACCACAGAGTGAGGATAGATCCTGTGCTCACTATAGAGGAGGGCAGCTCAAACCCCGATAATCTAAATTTAAAACAAGACACCAAGAGAGTTAAAAGCATGAATTTGTTACAAAAGCTTATGTGATGAAGTCACTGAATAACTTTACCAGTGGTATACTCACTTGAAGCATGGAATTAAACACTTAGATAATCCACATACATGGTGCTGGTTGGTATGTATTTGAAATCAAACATTTTCAAGTATCAGAGTTTATTTAATTAACTTTTGAGAAAATTTACTGTTCAAAAAACTTATCTATATAATGTGCCCTTGTCTTAAATTCTTTTGGATGGCTATCATCTACTGCAAACTACTCTGAATTTTTATTTTAAGTTCTGGGGTATACGTGCAGGATGTGCAGGCTTGTTACATAGGTAACCGTGTGCCATGATGCTTTGCTGCACCTATAAACCCATCACCTAGGTATTAAGCCCAGCAAGCATTATCTATTTTTTCCTAATTCCCTAATTTTAAATGTTTTCTAATAATATATATATATGTGTGTATGTGTATATATATATATGTATATATGTGCATGCATATATATGAGTGTATATATATGTATATATGTGCATGCATATATGAGTGTGTATATATACGTGTATATATGTGTATGTATATGTGTGTGTATATACGTGTGACAGGCAAAGCATGCGCATGTGTGTATAAACATTTATACATTCAAACATTAAAGCATTACAAAGCCATTGGGTTGACTGTGAAATAGTCTGTGATTCAGTTAGATTCTGAGCAGTGCTCTCGGGGAAAGTGAGATGACCAGGATGGCAAAGGCCCCATGCAATAGGCTATGAGCTGTCTAGATGGCAAATCAATCCTGAAACAGCTCTGCAATCCTCAGTAGGACTCCCAACATAAGAATGCTAAGAATACCCAAATTCTGGTAAGTAGCTTACTTTCTATGTTATGAAATCCACAAACTCCTGTGCTGTGGAGGCTGGTCTGTCCTTTTCCACCCTCCTAGGAGTCTTCCTCCATTCCTGTGTTTTGGTTTATCAGCTTTCCTAGATGGCGCAACTCACAGGGATCTTCACCAACTCTCAAATTATATTCATCTTTGTAAACTGCAGTATCTGCTCTCTGTTCTTTATTTTTTATTCAATCCCCTCAAAGAGACTCATTTGTTCTTTTAATTTTTTTCCCATTGGATATCAATCCAAACCACTTCCAGATAGTTCATTCACATGAAGAACTAAATGACTGATGAATGGAAAAAGAAACTACTATCATACCGTAAGACACTACTTTGTGATTTATATGTTATCTAACACAACACAGAAGGCAATTCAGTAAAGCAAACATGGCTTTAAAAAAGGAAGAATAAACAACACTGAGTTTAAATTCTCCTGTGACTGAAGACTGGCAGGATTACAGAACTCACCAACCCTATATAACAGTATTTAATCAGTATTTATAGAGCACTTTATCCAACAAGAACAGAGTACACATTTCTTTCAAGTGCCCATAGAATATATATCAAGATAAACCATATTATAGACCATAAAACAAATCTCAACCCATTTAAAATAACCGAAATCATATAGAGTGTCTTCTCTGACCGCAGTGGTATCAGATCAGAAATTAATAAGATAAAAAGACAGAAAAATATCTAATTACTTGGAAAATAAACAGCACATTTCTGAATAATACATGGATCAAAGAGGAAGTCTCAAGGAAAACAAAACTATAGATGAACTGAATGAAAATATGAAATACAACATATTAAAATTTTTAAGACTCAGTTAAGCAGTGCTGAGAAGGTAACTCATAGTATTAAAAACACAAGTTAGAAAAGAGAAAAACTCCCAAATCCCTAATCCAAATTCTCATCTCAAGAACTGTAATGGAAAAAAAAGAGAATGAAACTAAAGGAAACAGAAAGCAAGAAAAAAGAAAAGTATAGAAATCAATAAAAATTTAAAGAAAAAAGAACAAATAATGAAACAAAGAACCAGTTCTTTGGAAAAAAAAAATTAATAAAATCGACAGAGTGACTAAATAATTGGGAGTTTCAGGAGGTCCAAATAGTCACTGCTAGGCATTAAAATTAAATATTACTATGAACTCAGAAGACAAAAAGCTATTAAGAAACTACATATGTACATTCAGCAACTAAGACAGTATGGGCCAATAACTCAAAAAACAAACAATTACAACTAACCAGTGAAAAACTATGTGATGTGAATTACCCTATAGCTATTAAAACTTCTCCTAAATTTCCAGTTTCAAATGTTCCTACTGGAAATTCTACCTTTGCAGAATTAACACCGAGTGTACACACTTTAAAGAATTTACACAATTGCACACAATCTCTTCCAGAAAACTTAAATGGATCCATTGCTTTTCTAGTAATTTTGTGGCATGGACACTACCCTTTCCTTATGGGCTGAATTATGCTCCTCCCACCAATTCATATTGAAGGGCTTCATACTGAAGCCCCAACATAACTTATTTGGAAATAGGGCTTTACAGAGGTAATTACAGTTAAATGGTGTCAAATAATTAGGACTCTGATCCTATAGGATTAGCATCCTGTAAAAACAAAACAGAAAGATATCTTTCTCCATTGACACATACTCAGAAAAGTCCAATAAACACAGAGCAAGAAGTCTGCTGTCTACAGGTTAGGAATAGAGCCTTCACCAGGAACAGAACATGCTGGAGTCTGATCTCAGACTTTCAGTCTCCAGAACTGTGAGAAAATAAACTTGTGTTTCTTAATCCCTGTAATTTATAGGATTTTGTTATGGCAGCCTAAGTAGACTAAGACACTCTGATATCAAAACCAGATAAACACAGATAAAAGAAAAATAAAACAGTATCTTCCATGCATATAGACGCAAAAATCCTTAACCAAGTAAGAGAAAATAGAAGTGGGCAACATAATAAGAATTCTACACCATGATCAAATGGTGTTTATTAGAGGAATATAAGGATGGTTCAATCTTTGAAAATTAACCCATATAATCTGCAATATTAATGGGCTAACAAAGTAGAATCACAAGATGATAGTAATCTATGTAGAAAAAAGCATCTGACAATAATAAATACTGAGTCATGAGAAAAGTTCTCAGTAAAATATGATTGGAGGGAATCTTCTCCAACTTGGCAAAGAGCAACTCCACAAAAAAAAAAAAAAAACGAAACAAACAAACAAAAAAAAAACCCAAAGATAACATTTTGCTTAGTGGTGAAAGACTGAATGTTTTTCTGTAAGATTGGGAACAAGACAAGAAACACCTGCTCTGAACACTCTTATTCAATACTGTGATGGAAGATCATGTGAATGCAATAATACAAGAAAAGAAAATAAATGCATACAGGTCAGAAATAAATAAATAAAATTACCACTATTTTCAGATGACATGGTAATCTTTATAGAAAATGCCAAGGAATCTACAGGAAAACTCATGGAGCTAATACTTTATGTCATCAAATGCACAGGCACACAATGAATATATCATAATCTACTGTATTTCTACATACTAGCAATGAACATGTGGACATCAAAATCTGAAATACATCAATTACAATAATTCAAAAAGAAAAGCTTCTGTATAAATACAATAAGGTATGCCCAGCAGTATATACAGGAAAGTACACAACGTTGAAGAAAAAATTCAGAGTAATGCTAATTAAATGGAGACATACAATGTCAATAGATTGTAAGACTCAATAATGTAAAGATACAGGTTCTCTCCAAATTGATACAGGTTTTATCCAATTTCTACCAAAATTCCAGTAAGACTTTTTTTTTTTTTTTTGTAAATATAGCAAGATCATTCTAAAATGTATATTGGAAGCCAAAACATAGAATAGCTTCAACAATTTTTCAAAGGAAGAATAAAGTAGGAAAATTAGTTTACCTCATTTCAAGACTTATTTTATGCCTGCAACAATTAAGACTATTCGGTATTGGCAATTGACAGATTGGCAAAGAAATAAACCCATAGTTCAGTGGATCAGAACAAGGAAACCAGAAATAAGTCTAAACAAACATCTCCAACTTAGTTTCAACAGATTCAAAAACAATTTCATAGATTAAGTCAACAAATTGTAATGGAACAACTGGATATCCGTAGACAAGAGCAAAAGAGCCTAGACCTATGTTTAACACCTTACATAAAAATTACTTCAATGTGGATTACAAATATAAATGTACAATATAAATCAATCAGACTCTTAGAAAAAAAAATCGGGGAAATTCTTTTGAATTTAGGGCTACAATTTCTATACTTGACACCAAAATTACAATCCAGAAAAAGAAAAGTTAATAAATTGGACTTCATAAACTTTAAAAACTTTTGCTTGGTGAAAGACCCTTTTAAGAGGATAAAAGTGTATGCTGCAGACGAGGGGAACACATTTGCAAACCAAATATCTGACAAAAGATAAGTATCTAGAATACATAATGAACTCTTAAGACTCAACAGCAAAAAACAAACAATCCAATTAGAAAACAGGCAACAAGCCTAAGAGTCATATGACCTAAAGGATATCAGAAGGCAAATAAGCACATGAATATTTACTCAACCTCATCAGACATTAGGGGAATGCAAACTAAAACTACAGAGAACTATCATACATTATGTTCCAGCCTATCAGAATGGCTGAAATTTAAAAAAATAGTTACAACATCACATGCTGGCTAGAATGTAAAGAAAAATGATCGCTCTTATATTGTTAGTGGAAATAAAATATGGTTCAGCCACTCTGGAGAAGTTTGACATTTTATTTAAAAACCAAACATGTCAACATGCAACTACCATCTCACCGAACAATTGTTTTTCTTTGCAGTTGCCCTAAAAATTCTCATGATTGGAAATAGTCCATATCTTCACTGTAATGCATCAGTATTCTGATAGTGTAATTATTGTACAACAGTTTTGCAAGATGTTTCTATTGGAGAAACTGGTATGGAGTACACAGAAACTCTTTGTATAATTTCTTACCACTACACGTGAATCTAGAAAGGTTGAGACTGAGAGGTACTCAAGAAAATATTAAGATTAAAATAATCTAGAAAAAAATTACTATTTAATAACAAAACATTAAGTTCTAAAAGCTGAACAAAAACTGTTGAGGATAATTTCATTTAGTAATTGCCCATTTTGAAGTTTTGTGTATCTATTTACATAAGTTTAGGTATGAAACAATGGGATAACACTTTAAAATAAATACAATTTCATGTTCTCTTTATTCAGTTTTATAAAGAATTGTGATTATGAAGGGATGTGGTCAAATGATATTGACCACAGTTCAAGATACTAAGTGTTTTTAAAACCAATGTCATAGCACTACTATTTGGAGGTCTGGGGGACTTTGATATTGACAAACGTAGGTAAAATAAATGCATATTATATGATTTCAAATAGCTAGAATGAAATAGAATCATTCCTATTTGGATGCACAAAAAATGGAGTTCAATATTAGCTGACAGGGGTGTGGAAGGATGAGTGGATCCAATTGATCATAAAGAACTTTCAAGAGCTAAATTTGTGATTAAATGTTTATGGCCATTACTCCATGCAGGCTGAAAGTGAGGAATCTTGTAAGGACAGCTGGCAAGACTCACTCCTTGTTGGCTCACAAATGTGTTCCTGAGAATACTATAGTACTTTGGGGAGTATTCCCTGTATAAGTGCCAGTGCACTAAATTTTATTCTCATCTAACTGTCTCACTTTGAGGAAACCCGCTTTTCATAAGAAATGGCTTATTTTTAACACCTAGTAAATTATAAAGCAGGAATATTTTGAAGTAAATCACAGTAATCCACACAGGTGTCTTACAGTAGCAAGCCTTCCTCTGTCATTCAGAGTTGATGGTCCAGGGTAGTTTGGGGATATTTTAGTACACACTTTTTTAAAAAGTTATAAACTTTAAATATTTCCACAAAATGACATACGTGCTACTCCCTAACATACTGTAGCCTTTTAGTGTTTTACAAAAAATACAAGCATGCTAAAGTGTCTTCATTTTGGAGAGGTAGAAATAGGCCAAAAATTGAGGAGGTATACATTAAAACATTTTAAAATGTGTTCTCCAAATCAACAAGAGATTACGAAATTTTACTAAAATAAAGGAAAACCATCTATAAATAAATTATTTTGAAATGAAAAAGAATCTCATCCTCACCTATGGATGTGGCAGAGAGACTGAGATTAATTTTCAGATGACATATCCAGAGTCTGGGTAATCAGCAAACAGACTGCAGTCTGTAAGTTCACATGCCTTTTATCTATAGTTACTGGATTAGTAGTTTTTCAGTAAAATAACTATTATTTTCTGTGAGTTATTCCATATTCTGTTCCAGAATTCATCCAAAATCAGTTGTAGGTATAAAATGTTTTTTAAAATTATATGCTATGTAGTATGTAAGTCTGAAAAATATTTTTATATATAGTATATATAGTAAAACTTTTATATATACTCTTTATAAATAGTATATATAGTATATAGAGTAAACATATATAGTATGTATCTATATAATAAATTTTTATATAATTTATAGAGTATATATTATATATCATATAAAATATATACTATGTTAATACTATATTAATATAAATTATAGCATATGTATTATACTATATATACACAGTATTATACAGTATAGTATATATAATACTATGAATTACATGTTTACTGCATAATAGAATATACTCATATTTTATTTTTTATATTTTAGTGATATATTTTATCCTATAATATGGTAATATTTTATAGTATTATACATTATATATTTTCTCATATATCATAAGATACTAATATTTTACTTTATCATACAATAAAAATACATAATATAGCAATGTAGTATATATTACCACATAGTATATATTATATACTATATTATAGCAGAGTTTTAAAGTGGGAAGGGGTATTGGATAATACCAGATGTCAGGTGTTTCAACTTTTTATTTCATAAAGAAGAGAAATTATGATTAGAAGTATTTGATCACTCAATAAGGCTTGCCTGGCCTAGGGATGGGGACAATTTGGATAGCAAGAAGTGGTCATGTTCTTGAGAGAACCCTTGTAGATGGACCAGCCCCAGAGAGCTTGGAAGACCTGAGAACACAGGCAGCTGTGGCTTCTGGGAGGTCACCGTCTTTATGGAAAGCCCCTCCTACCAGGTCCAGGTTGTGAGGACAGAATCCACACAATGGAGAAATCCACATGAGTGTACAGGGACCATCTAACGATTCCTGAGAACAAGAGAGGCGCATGTGGTGTGCTGCACGGTCCTGAGTACAAGCGATCACTTGAATTATGTCCTTGGTGAGCAGGTCTTGGTGCTGGTGACAAAAGACCAGATGCAAAGAGTTACATGTTAAATTGTGTCAAGACATAGCAGAGGGTGATCTGGAACCAGGGGCTTCTCTCAACCCCTAGTCCTTGGGTTCCTAGAACTCTCCAAGGAAGATGGCATCAACCAGGCAAGGTTCAGAACAGACTGACTCAAACACACACACACACTCAATCACGAGTATATATAAAGTTTACCAGACTAAAATTTCTGTCATCATTTTGAGAGAAACTCAAAAAGTATTGTGAATTCCATTTAATAATTACATTATTTTTAGATCTTAACTTTTGGCCTCAGAAAATAGTACCTATTCCACTTAATTATTTTTCTGTTCTACTCAGCATATCATTAATTTGAAGTCATTAATATAAAGTATATGTCTACTCTCAATATAAACTTCAATTACAATGTATAAACCATACAAATATATGCATGTTTAAGCTATTGTATGGATTCTTTTTCTTAAAACCTAGTTGGATTTTAAACTCAGGGATCACTACTTAATACAACATCTCTAGGGGACAGACTGTCCTTTACTTAAGGCACTTTATTTTTTAGAAAGTATGTATTATTTTTATTTTCATTTCACAAAGCGGGGAAACAAAGCTTGAGGACATTGTTTAATCACTCCAAAATCACAAAGATAATTAGTGATAAAACCAGGATTGGAATCCAGGCAGTCAGACTCCAGAACTCATGTATATAATGTCCAGCATATCACATTGCACTGTCTTTATATTTCTATGCTAGTGTTTATCACATTATGCTAAATTATTTTTTGTTTCTTTTTTTCCCCTCCACAGGGAGATATTTTTAGGAGATGATCCCTAGCATTTTCAGAGAAACTGCCATATGTCTGTTTCACCTAGGAAGAGTCTTGAGCTGACTATGAATCCTAAAGGTCAAGATGTATCTTCATTTAATCAATCACTCAGGTGTTGAGGGCAAAACCTGAAAGTGACAAATACAATATCAAATGGAAAGGATGGTGTGATGACATTTAAAGTTAGGTTTTCAAAATTTTTTCCGACTCCTTGCTGTGACACCTGATTGACCCCATAGTAAAGATAGCCCAAGTAGCTACAGCACTTGAAGCCTTCATTGCTACTGTTGTTAAGAAACTAAGGTTAAATGTCTCGTTTTTGTATCAGACAATGTCAACAGTGAATGGGATATATCTCTGCTGCCTGTTTCCTCCTCACCAAAGCACCCATTACATCTATTGGAGTATGGCTTTACTTAAAAGAAAAAGCAAATCCATGTTCACTTGCACTGTATCCACTGAACCACACAATCTCAACACAAGACAACTAAGAGAGTATCAACTTGAAAAAGAAAACGACGACAGCTTGAGGCAAGACAACTACCTCACATTTAAGGAGCTGCAGCATCTTTATCATCAGCTGCTTAATAGGGATTAAAAGTAATTCTAGGTAGCTTATTAGCTTCCTTGCAAGCAGTAGTTCTACATAGAACACCTAAATGATTTGTTAGTACAATATTGAAAAGCTTTTTCATATTAATTTCCGGAATAAAAAGTCTGCATGCCTCAATATGTGTGTATGTCTCTACATGTCAAAGTAGGTATAGACACAGAAATACGTAAACATATATTTTCCCATAATGAACTTGAAAATTTCATTACGGCACTTTCAGTAATACTAGATGGGCTCAAATTGCTTTAGGAAACACACAACCTACAGAACTTTTAGAGGTTTTAAAAATAATTGAAATCTAGGATTCATTTTAAATTTGGTTATTTTGTTTATTTGTTATTATTATTATTAATTTTTTGAGATGAAGTCTACCTCTGTCTCTCAGGCTGGAGTGCAGTGGCATGATGTTGGGACACTGCAAGCTCTGCCTCCCAGATTCAACTGATTGTCCTGCCTCAGCCTCCTGAGTAGCTGGGATTACAGGCACCACCACCACACCCGGCTAATTTTTGTATTTTTAGTAGAGGCCAGTTTCGGCATGTTGGTCAGGCTGGTCTCAAACTCCTGGCTTCAAGTGATCCACCAGCCTCATCCTCCCCAAGTGCTAGGGATATAGGCATTAGCCACTGTGCCTGGCCTTATTTTATGTATTTTTATAAGAGTTGTACATATTTACAGTGTACAACACAACGTCTCAGTGTACATGTACATCGTAAAACGATTACTACTGGCAAGCTTTGTATGTCTATGAAGATATATATAATTGGATAGAATTATAAAAGTTTTATGCCTGTCTTATACAAATATCCTTGGTTATATTTCAAAAACATCACAAGATTAAAGTCCTATTACTTCTTAATAAAGAGAGTAATTTCTTCTAATTTTGGTTTCATTGCTCCTCAAAAGCTTTACAGGTGTATATCTGGGTATACACATAGATATGCACACATGTATTTTATACACACACATCTACATGTACAAAATACATTGGATGAAGAAAAAACATCCTCCTTTCACACCAAAATGTTTTGTAAACAGTGGCTCCGTTTGGTTCTTGGCCAATTTCTTCTGTCATTTGGGAAACAGAGAGATTGGCTTATACAATTTGTAAAATCCAAGTTGGATCAGAAAATTGCAGAAGAATAAGACTCACCTTATTACAGAAGGACTTGGTACACATTGATTTAGGAGGCAAAGACAGGGTAGGTTTAGGGGCTAAACGAGCGAGAGGAAGGAATGCACAGAGGACTGTCCTTCATGCTATGTACCCCAAGAGTTGGACCCCGATATTCCAGGAGGTAGATGGATCCCAACATTCCAGGAACAAGAGCTCCAGGAGGGCAGAAGTGGGTCCTCCGTAACCCACAGCCATGTGCTGAGACTCTAGAATGCCTGCAGAGTGGAAGTGCTCACCCATATTTATTGAACTTTTCCAGCAATCCCCTCCCATCAGAGCCAACATGACATTGGCTGAGAAAGAACTTCATGCCCATTGAGTAAAGTTTTATGGAATGAAGGAATCTTCTCCTACATTTTGGGCCAAGACTTGGGGATCCAATCAGTGATAACCCAGCAGGTCATGAAAAAGAGAAGAGTACTTTGGAGTTGGGTCTTGTCCCATCCACCCTTTCTACTACACAAACACACACAGCAGGATGCGACTTTCTCTTTTTTGAAAACTTGTAAGATTCTCTTTGTAAGATTCTTCTTTACAGGACTAGTCTATATTACAATACAAATTTCATTTTTAAAATTCTCCTTTAAATACTTAACTACATATCTGCCTGTCTTAAAACTTGTGTCCCCTGAAATACTTAGCACATTGTTTTGTACATGCTGGGTACTCATTTAATTATTAAAGTGAACTGTATTGTTAAAAAAAAAAAAAAAGAAAAAGAAAAAGAGAAGAGGCAAGGGGGAGAATCCACTTGAAGCTGCACTCTAAGATGAGTTCTCGTTAACTGCTGTCCCACTGAACTCAAGTCAACTGCCTGAGTTTTCAGAATCAACCAGAAAGTATAAATGCAGAAAACAAAAAGGTTTCAATCGCAGAAGTGAAGTTTGTAAACAAAGCCAATTGTACTGATCCCACAAAGCAAGTCTATGTCAGAATCTCTCCCACATGTGCTTCCCTAAGGGAGGTGCTCCCTTTATCTCAGGAGTTAGGCTTGGGGTTTCTCATGCCATGAATACTGGCTTCGAGAAGAATTTTTCTAAAATCACATCTTATGTTTTGGTGCTGAGAAAATATTGCAATTAACCACTGCCTATTGCAGTGGTTAATTTATCTGATAGTTTTCCTTCCTAAAAGGCTAACGTCACTACAGGCTTATCAGTTTATTCAAATGTATCATTGTTCACCTCATGCTTATGACATAGTCTACTTTCTCCTGGGACCCTGAAAGAAATTTCATTTGGTTATGGAGATTTAATATACATGGTATATCATAGTTCGCACTAAATAGAAATTTCCTCCTAAGAAATTTCACTCTCTGCTAAACACTATTCTCTAACAAAAATTCCTCTGGGGAAAAAAAATTTTCCCCATATTGCATTCTAGACTAGTTTGTCAAGAATTAATTCCACTGATCCTTGTTATTTTTTTTAATCAATTTATCAAGCTATTTTGGGCAAGTTATTTCATAATTACAGGGTCTGTAATAGACTATTGGAAACAAAAATCTAAACAGATTTTGCCCCCAAGCATGAAATAGCATCCACATGATGTGTATTTATTATGACAATAGAACCATTTATAAATGACGTCAAAACAGTAACGGCAGCTTTCCTCTCAATGTCATTGTAAATACTTTACTCCAGTGTTTTCCCCTTGACTCTGCCCCCAGTACCATCAGCACCAGCTTCTCCTGAATGGCAAGGATCCATAAACTATATTTCAAGTACAAAATTCATTAGCAGAATTTTTATATCAAGATGACTTTTCAATCTTTTCTCCCTCAGATATGCCACTTTTCTATGGTAAGAGTTTAGATTGACCTAGCAATCCCATTAGTGGGTATACACCCAAAGGATTGTAGAACATTTTATTATAGAGACACATGAACATGAATGTTTACTGGGGCACTGTTTCCAATAGCAAAGACTTGGAACCAACCCAAATGCCCAACAATAACAGACTGGATAAAGAAAATGTGGCACATATATACCATGGAATACTATGCAGCCATAAAAAAGACGAGTTCATGTCCTTTGCAGGGACATAGATGAAGCTGGAAACCATGGTTCTCAGCAAACTGACACAAGAACCAAAACCCAAACACCACAGGTTCTCACTCATAAGTGGGTGTTGAACAATGAGAACACATGACACAGGGAGGGGAACATCACACACTAGGGCCTGTCATAGGATGGGGGGCTAGTGGAGGGATAGCAGGGGGTAGGGGGATTGGGGAGGGATAACATTAGGAGAAACACCTAATGTAGATGACGGGGATGGATGCAGTTAACCACCCTAGTACATGTATACTTATGTAACAAACCTGAATGTTCTGCACATGTACCCCAGAACTTAAAGTATAATAATAAAAAAAAAGACTTTAGATAAGTCCTGTGCTTCTTCAGAATAACTCATGGAGTTTCCACTTTATTTTATCCTCTGATCATTAGTATCAATATATTTAATCTTAATCAAGCAGACAGCATGGCTGTGGAAAAAGAGGTGAAGCCCTAACTGATTTGCGCATAGGCAAGGGAGGGGAGTACGTAGTGACCACTGGAGTTTAATCCAGGTCTCCATTTTCATTATCTCAGTAATATTTCAAAATAGTGACATGGCACAAAGATGTTAAATAATATGCAGATTTATTTCATATTGCAAATATATATTTTTACATCATGATTTCCTTTTTAATGGTGAACCTAATGTCTATAAAATAGAAACCTGAATCCAGTAGTTGGGTGGAATTAATTGCACTTAAAACTGTACACACACAGCAACTCAGAGATTGAAGTAGAAACAAGGTGAGAGAGGAAGGAGAGAGAGA